>VWZK01009001.1:48688-72472 GCA_013396935.1 Baryphthengus martii | reverse complement strand
GGGGGCTGCCGAGGGGCACCTCCGTTACGGGCTGCGAGGCACAATCATGAGATATTAATATCAAGCTTCCTCAGCGGCCATTGTGTGCCAAAAGCGACCTGATGGCTCCCGGCCGGCTGCATCGACAGCGGGGCTCAGAGGAGATGGGGATGGCACAGGCAGGCACAGCGTGGCTGCAAGAGGAAAATAAGAACGGATGAAGGTGCTGGGCAGGGAGAGGGTCTGGCAAAAGAAAAGCTGTGTCCGGGAAAAGTGAGGTGGACGGAGCAGTGTCAGAGGGGTTAACAGTCTCTGATGTGCCTGGAGCTGAGACCTGACAGCTCATCACAGCTCAGCTCAGCCACCCACCCCCCAGCCCAGCTCTTGGCCCCGCTGGGGGCAGCTCTGGGGGGGCCACAGGAGGCAGCGAGTCTGTCCCATGGTCACACACACACCCCCTAGCCTGCCTGTCTTCCCCTCCCAGCACATCACAGACCACGGGGTCTTCGTTACTGTCATTAAGCTTTTATTTCCACTGTCACGAAGTTTCCTGGGATTTGTTCTTTTTGTTTTCTTAAACTGTTTCATTTGCTTGGTTTGCTCTTGAATTCATCTCAAGACAAGGCAGCAGGGCATGCAAGCCGAGACACCGGCACGGACGCACAAACAGGCTTCATCTTTACAAACAAGGCTCTTTGCTGGAGCTGCTGCTTCTCAGCCCGGGGCTCGGCTGCCCCCCACGGAAGGGATCCCACAGGCCATGGCACCCAGCCCGGGGCTGGCGGCTGCAGGAGCAGAGAGAGAGAAGGGACGGACGGCTTTTCTGCAGCGCTGTTGGAACAGAGCTGGGGCTGGCACCTGTGACTGAGCTCCCAAATCTGCTCTGCGAGGAGACCCCAAAACTGTGCACCAAGATGGGGGCCACTGGCTCCCTCCTTTGCCCGCGGCCCTCACTCCAGCCCCACCAGCAAGCACCCCAGCCAGTCCCCATGAAAGAGGGGTGGCTGAAGCCCTCTCAAAATGCCCCAGATCTCCCCCTTTACCTCGAGGGTGGAGATGATGGGACAGGGAGCTGGTTGCAGGTCACCCACCCACCCCATCCAACCCCCTCGACCCTAAATAGATGGGAAGAGGGCAGCTCTGCCAGCCATTTCAGCTGCCCTCGTGCCACGCCTGGCCCTGCTTCAAAGCCACCAGCCCTGCTCCAAGTGGGGCTCAGCTCCAGATCCTTCCACTCCCAGGGTTAACGCAACCCCACAGCAGCCAGTGACAGACGCTTACTGGCATCCCCGTCCGCTCGGGGGGATAGAGCAGTGGGTCTGGGATGGGGGTCCCACAGCCTCAGTACCCCCCATCCAACTGGGATGCGGTGTCCTGACGGCATGGGAGGCAGGTACTGATGGGCACCCGCTTCTGCCTGGTCAGGTGAGATGCAGCTGGTACCTGTGGGGCACAAACGGGGTCTGGGGTCCCCCACAAGCAAATACCCCCCTCCAAGAACCTGGCTCCCAGGGGCTGCCCGGTCTCTGCCCGGTCTCATTCCAAATCTCAGCAATGAAAAGGCTGCTCCAGAGGTAAAATCCACTTCTCTCTCTTTGGTCCTGGTTTGTGCCATGATGAGAGGGTGAGGAGGAATCTGCCCCCCTCGAACCTTCTCCCACATACTAGTTCTCAGGGCAGGGGAGAAATAGCTCAGCCCAGCCCAGCCCCAGAGCTCAAGGAAAGATGGTTAGAAAGCAGCAACAAACAGCACACGGACAGAAAAATGAAAAGAAAGGAAAGTACAGACACAGCCTTTTAATGGGGCAACACCGACAGAGACAAATGAGAGGTGGGGGGGGACACGCCGCAGTCACCGGGGCCGGAACCTCGCCTCTGCCTGGCTATACCTCAAGTCCCCTTCCCATGGCCAGGGCCGCAGCCGCCTTCATTCCGGACAGGCATCAGGAAGCTCAGTATAGACAGAAACCAATCAGGTCTTGTCGCTTTTAGTAATGAGCAAGATGTAAAAAGAAGACCAAAATTAATTATTCACGGATGTCAACTCCGAGCCAGCGGTTCTACATGTGCCTGATGTTTGGTGGGTCCTGCCAACCCCTCGTGGTGGCAGCCACGAGCCGTACCCAGCGCTCGTGCTCCTCTGGGCACAGGCGTCGAATCGCTCTCGGGTGAGGGGATGGCTCACCCAGGAATTTCACTGACGGGGAAACTGAGGCACGAGGAGGTTAAGGCCAACATTTCCAAGCGTCAGATGCTTCAAGCCTTATTTCTAGTGACACCAAGAAGCTGCAGATCCTGGTGATGCTCAAGGCCTCAGTGCTCCCCACAGGGAGGCCAGAAACATCCAGGCCAGGGTCTCAAATCCACAGCTATGGGGGAATGCTGGGACTCAAGTGATTTGCTCAGGGACGCTCAGCACGCCAGGAGCAGGGCAGGACAGATCCCACATTGGGACCCAAGACAAGAGCCAGCTTGACCCTGCAGGATGGGCCTCTGCTTCAGAAAACACACCATGCTCAGCAATCCAGGGTTCCCAACATCCAGGATAGAGCTGTTGACCACAGGCCAAACCTTTTTGTCCTTTTTGCTCTGTTTTTGTTTTTTTTTTGGCGGGGAAGTATTAAAGGGGAGAGGGAGAATGAAGCATTGGGCTCCATTCCTGAGCCCACCAGCATCAGCAGGAGGTTGCTGGCAATGATGGCAGCATCAGACACTGAATTTGAGAATTTCTGAAGTCTGAAGCTCTACTGAGACAATGCCAGTCCTTCCCCGATCTGTGACAGGGGCCCCACGCCCCCCTGCTCTTGCAGGGCTGCCTCCCAGTGAGATGTCAGCAAGCACTGATGGAGCTCAAAGCTCCAGCATGGCAGGTCCTCTGAAAACTAAAAGCCTTTCAGGGTAAAGTGTCAGAGCAAATGAGTTTTGCCTTTGCCTGGGAATTATGTCAAACGTCATAGGGTCCATCATTTCTCAGCGGAGGCGATTACAGCAGCATCACATTCATTGGGAACATCAATTGGCACTGGGAAGGGACCAGTCTGACAGAAGAACGTTAGAGAATTTGGAGGCACTGCAGAGACCCACTCAAGAAAATTGTGTTTTGGCCACAAAGCATCAAGGAAAAGTGGTTTCCGTGGGAAGGAGTGAGGAGTGAGGTGACACCTTCCAGGAGCCCCCAGCAATGAACCACGGGCACTCTCCGGACTGGAACCACAGAAGAGGCAGAAATATTGCAGGTGCATGTGAGGCTGGTCTCCTTGGGAAGGGTAGTTTTTTATGGGCAATAGAAAGTGCCACCAGCACGTGGCTCCAAAACTGGGGAGTGGGGTTGAATAGCAAAGGACCAGCATCGCTTGGCCAGAGTTTGACCCTGCCATGGGGAACGACCCAGACCCAGCTGGGGCACCGTCTTGTCTCCTGCATCATGGGCCACCTGAGAGTGCACTCTCCACATCCAGCTGTCACCTCCTGCTGCTGTGGGGTGGTCCCCGCGGCCAAGGGCTGGGGGGCCAGGCTGAGCTCGGCCGCGGGAGCTGACGGCATCGTGGTGGAGAGCGGGGCGGAAGCGTCAGCTGTTCTGGGGAAGGAGAGAAGAGCCCCCAGCATTGGTTTAACTGGGCCAGGAACAAACCACGCCAGAGCAGGAGGGGTTTGCACCCTGGCTGGCATCAGGTGTCCCTCAGGCATCTTGCATGTTGCTCCCGAGGAGACACAAATCTCTCCTTGCTCAGGGCAGGGACCGAGGCGGATGGAAACAGAGCTGCGGCAGCATCCACACACGCTCGTCCTCCAGCAGAGGCAGATGCCAACTGCATCCCATGGTGCATGTCCCAGGGGGCTGAGCCCTGCTTGGACACATCCCAGTGGGGCAGCAGGTGATGGGGAG
Source organism: Baryphthengus martii (assembly GCA_013396935.1). Lineage (NCBI taxonomy): Eukaryota > Metazoa > Chordata > Aves > Coraciiformes > Momotidae > Baryphthengus > Baryphthengus martii. The sequence goes on along the minus strand of VWZK01009001.1, from coordinate 68,607 downwards.
GACGCGTGGGCACCACTCCTGGCCAGGGGACCATCTCCAAGCCCCACACTCAGGCATCTCCAAATGCTTTTCCCAGCCCTCATCTCCCCAAGGCAGGAGCACGTGGAGCAGTGCTGGCATGAGCGGCTCCGCTCCGGAGCCCTGCTCTTGATTTACAGCAAAACCTCCCATGTCCTGTCCTGTGCAAGGAGCAAGGGGATAAGGAGCCACCCCGAGCCGTGCAGTCCCCAGCCCGACACCCCTGAGGCAGGAGCTGCGACATCGCCCCAGCTGGGATGGGGGGCAGAGCAAGACCCCCTGACGAGCACCCCCTCTGCTCCCCTAGTCCCACAGGCTCCTTCCCAGCCACCTCCCTGGGGTGCAAACAGACCTTCCCACCATTTGCAAAGCAGAAAATAGTAAAGGACTTCACCTGAAAGCAAAATTGAACTCTCAGCTCCATTAATACCTTTTCAAGCAGTGAAAAAATGAAGAAAAAAAATGAAAAATGGAGATAAGGATGTTCTGGTGCCCAGCAGTTTTCTTGCCCTGCCCGACTGAGGGATGGAGCAGGCTCGGTCTGCCCGGAGCCCTGGCTGAGCTTGCAAAGGGAAAGATGAACAGAAAAATGCGGGAAACAGGGGAGTGGGAAAAGGAAAAGAAGCTACAGCATCCCCTTAAAAAGCAGCCAGCCCACAGAGCTCAGGATACAGGGGGCGGGAGGAGAGGGGGGAAGGCAGATTTTTGGCTTCATTGTTATTGCAGGCTCCCAGTGCCCCGCAATAGAGCATGTAAACCTTACAGATCATCACCTAGATGGTTGGACACACACGTGAGAGACTAAACACGGCAGCAACATTTACAACAAATAAATAAGGATATTGATCGTCGAGACAGGCATACAAAAAAAACAAAAAGCCTCACTTTTTTTCCACAAAAGAAAAAAAAAGAAAAAAAAAAAAAAAAAAGAAAAAGCACAATACTGTCTCACCAAAAAAAATAAAGTAATAATATAATAATATATATCCCTAGTGAGCCAGGCCAGGCTCCCAGTGGCATCGCAGGTGACAGCAGGACCGCGTTCCCAATCGCCATCGGTGCCTCATCTCCCCGGCCGCCCCGCGCAGGCAGAACCCCGGGGTGCGCGGCCCCCCCGGTACCTTTGGGCTCCATCTCCAGCCGGCTGGTTCCCGGGAGAGGACCACGCCGGCGCATCCGCAGTCTCATCCGAAAACGTAGGAAAGGGAGAGCAAAAGGGGCGAGGAGACCGGGAAGGGGCGAGGTGGGGGCTCTGCCTTCGGCGATGCTCGACCCGTTCCCCCGGCCCTGAAGTCTCGGGTGTTCGCTGCCGCTCAGACCGGGGTCTGTGGCGGGTTTTGGTTTGTTGTTTTTTTGGAAAAAGCAGAAGTTGGCAAATGGCAGCGGCTGGTTCAGAGTGCAGAGAGGGGGAGTGAGCTCGCGCTTCAAGGGCATCCTTTGCTCGCGGAACAGAAAGGAAGGCCGAGAGGGACAGGCAAGCTTCGCACGGCGGTGGTCGGATGGCACGGAGAGCAGCTTCCCCCAGGCATCTGCGGCAGAGGGTGGGGAGAAGGGAAAGGGGGTGAAAAGGACGAGCAGAAGGCCCTGCAGCCACTTCTTAAGATATTATATCAATAAAATATTTAATATCAGATCTCTCCGGAGCATCCCCAAGCCCCCAGCACACCCGCTGCCTCCCAGCTGGATTTGGGGGGTGGATGCCCACACTTTGATCCTTCAGCAGAGGAGAACCGGCCGCCTGCCCCCTGGGAAGGTGGGAATGGCATCGGCTGGGAGGGAGATGGGGACCCGCCAGCGCCGCACTCACCGCCACTCGGCCCCGGGACTATACGAGCCCGTCGTAGAGGGAAAGCGCCTGCACGATGGAAGGGTCGGCCTTGGAGCCTTCCTGAAACTCCTGCAGCGTCAGCTTCCCGTCCGCGTTCTGCAAAACACTCCGGTCGCAGCGTCTCGGTGAGGCAGGACGGACGCTGAGCACCCTGGGACCGAGCACCCCGGGGACCCGGCAGCACCCATGTCATCCCACACAGCCACCCCACACAGCCATTTGGGTCCCCTCCACCACGGCAGCCTCAGTTTTCCCATCAAATCAGCCACACCTGCAGCTGGGGAGAGGTGCCACGGAGGGTGCAATGCCATCTCAGGGCCCCTGAAACAGATACAGGGATCCCAGAGGGATGTGGGGGGTCTGCAGAGAGCCCAGCAGCAGCTGAGACCTCGCATGGCAGGGAAGGAGGCACCTGCAAGAGCCAAGATGTGGCAAGGGGGCCCACAACTACCTCCCACATTCCCTGGCCCCAGGAAAAAAAAAAAAACACTCGAGCATCCTCACCTTGTCCATCATGGCAAAAATCCGATCCACTCTTTTCTCCGGTGTGTTCTCCTCCTCGGGAAGCTCCACTGTGTTTCCCTGCGGTGGCAGGACAGGACCCAGTCACACACTCATTTGTGCCCTGCCTGGACCGTGCCCCTGGGCGAGGACATGCGCCTTGCCCCCCAACACCTCCCACATCAGGAGAGGGCACAAAGGTCCAGCATTTAGGGCTCAAGCTACCGGCAGCCTGGCGCTGAGGTCCCCAACACAACGGGTGGCCCATTAGAGAAAGGAAGGTGTGGAAGGAGCAGTGCCGGTGCAGCGCCGTGTCTCCCCCATGGCACACCTTCTGCAGCCCCAGTGTCCGTGGAGCTGAAGCCTCGGGTGCTCTCTGAACTCTAATCCAGCACTGGCACCAGAGTCATCCTCGGTAGCCACATCCAGACCCTGCCCCAGCCACGATGGCCACAAACCCCCACCAAAAATGCCCAGGGATGGAACGGGAGGTGTTTCAGCATCCTCCCCGCAGCCCCTTGCCTGCAGAGCTGGGCTCCGGCCCAATAGGAGCTGCTCACCCCATACTCCCCCTCACCACTTACCACCATCTGATAAATCGCATCCACAATGTCCAGCATCTCGTTCCTCGTGATGTAGCCGTCGTTGTCCAAGTCGTACAGCTTGAACGCCCCTGCAAGCCAGAGCAACGCCGAGGATCGCGTGTCGGCCCCCCACAGCGGACACGCGCCCCATGGCCACCCCTGTGCCGGGGGCTGCGGGGCCAGGCCCACCGTGCAGGGAGCACTTACACCTCAGCTTCTCGTCCAGCGTTCCTCGGGAGGTGACCGACAGCGCCTGGATGAACTCCGAGAACTCGATCCTCCCGTCCTGGGTGAGGGAGAAGGGAAGAGGTGAGGGGGCTGCTGCCACCCCCACTCTGCAAAGCCCTCCCTGCCCATGAGTGCCCTCTGTAGGGGCACGGCCGAAAAGGCAATGGGGAGGGGGGGGGTGCACATTTATCTCCGGCAGCACGATCCGGCTGCTGGTGCCCAGCCCGCCAGCGAGCATCCCGGCGGGAGCGGCTCCAGAGCGCGGGGGGCACCGGGCGGGTGGGCTTTTGTCAGCGGCACTGAAACATCGCGTCTCTCCTCTCGCGCGCTCCTCGCTCGCCACTTCACCGCCTTTCCCCACGTGACTCCCGTCAACTAAAATAAGCGCGAGGGCTCGCTCGCTCCAGCTGCGCCGCTTTCATTTCACGCCCCAGGAAGCGCTGGAATATTTTGCTCCTCTGGCGCTGCGCAGCCGCGTGCCAAACCCATCCCACCACCGCCATGAGCCCAGCCCTGACCCCCCCCACCCTGAGACCGTACCCCCGGCTCGCAGGCTTACTTTGTTCTCATCGAAGACATTGAAAACAAAGGTGGCGAATTTGGTTGGGTCGCCGAAGGGGAAGAACTGCTTATAGATCTTCTGAAAGCCGGCGGCGTCGAGCTGCCCGCTGGGGCAGTCCTTGATAAAGCCCTTGTACCTGTGGAGGAAGGGCAGAGGATGGGCATCGGGTGGGTCTCCCTCCTGAATGCAGCCCCCTGAGGCCTGTGGAGCTGGGATGAGGCTTTCTCCAGCGCTGAGGTGGGTTGAAGCTGGGAAGGACCCTGGGTGTTGCTTATGTCACTCCCATCACCCATCTGCAACCTCCCAGCCCCATGGGACAAGGTCCCTACAGGCACCACTGCGAGGGTGGCAGTGGGGAGAGCCTAGAGAAGCAGCGAGTGGCACCAGCGACCGTGCTGCGAGCCCAAAAATGGCGACTGCGTCAGAACCAGGCTCCAGGTGAACATTGTCCAGGGGACAGGGATCCACCAGCGGATCAGGAGCACCCAGGAGTTTTTCAAGCCTCCTTTAAAATCAAAATCCCTCTGCACTGAATCACCTCCCGCCAGCACGGCCACGCTGCAGGCAGAGGTGCCGGAACAGGCGATGGCTGGCTCGGCTCTGAGGCCATCACAGGGTGCAGCAGGAGAGACTTTATATCTCATATCCCCTGCGTAGATCTTGGGGTGCACGGGGCTCCCAAGCAAGAAAACTGCCAATGGAAAGCTTCACCCATGGGCCAGACCTCCCCTTCCCCTCCATCACTGGCCCCGTTACATCAGGCACACTCAATGGACTCTCCAGCACGGAGGCAGCTGGGAAAGCTCCCCCAGAGCGGCTGCACCACCATGGGGGAGGGACTCACAATCAGCAGCAACCCCACAGGCCATTTACAACCCGCTGCTCGGCAGGTACATCCTGCAACCGGGGCTCCGTCACGGTATTTTTCGCATGACCCCAAGTGAAAGCTGCTCGGAGGAGCTGGGGAGCACAGCAGGGTTATGGCATCCTTGGGCTGGCACAGCTCAGGGCAACTCTTCAAACCCACTGGTGCTTACATACCCCCAAAAACTCTTGGTTCTAGCTACGGGCTGAGACCTGGATGCTGCAAACTGCCTACTCCAAGGGTGCAGGGGAAGGGACTCGCTGGCTCTGTGGGTGCCGGGACCATGTGGGGATCACGCAGGGACCGTGCAGGGTGCGTGAGCATTATGCAACGTGTCGCCCAGATCTGTCAGGCGCCCGCTGCAGCGGGCCGAGGGCTGGAGGAGGAGGGGAAGGGGGTGGCGAAGTGGGAAACCGAAGTGCCGGTGACATCGTTTTCACGCTGCTGCAGCTCTGACTCATCGGGGAGGAGGGGGGAAGGATGAGAGAAAGAGATAAAGAAAGCAAACCTTGACTGGTGGGACAGGAAGATGAAAGGGAAGCGGTGGCTCTTCTAGGGCATCACACTCAGTGGGGTGGAGGGGATGGGGAGAGAGCGCGCTGCCGGCAAAGCACCACGGCCACGGCCCCTGCCAGCCACTGCAGGGCCCGCTGCAAACTGGGACAAATTGGGACAGCACTGGCTTCCCACAGTCGGGGCCACAGCCACCAGCTGGACAATCCTCATGTCCCAAATCCCCTCGACAGCCCATGGGGGAGAGAAGAGGTGAGAGAGAGTGAGCAGTGTCCCACGTGGGTGGCTGAGAGCAGCTGGAGCCAAGTCCCACTGTGCACTATGCATGAGCTGTTGAAGAATAAAACTTCTGTTTTCTGATGTCTTCCCTATGAGATGCACCCCAAAACAGGCACACCCTCCTGCACCCCTTGCTCTGCCCGGCCGGAGGGGTTGCTGAGTGCCACCCGCTCCCACCCGCTCGCCCACAGCCCCACAGCTCACGGATCCACGCCAACACTCACCACTGCTGCACCTCCTTCTCCGTAACTGCAAGAGAAAACAGGAGAAAAGATTTAAAAAAAAAAAGGAAAAGAAAAGAAAAAGGAATTTAGCGCTTTTCCAGCATCAGCTGGTGTTTTGCACTTCACAGAAGTAAATTCCCCCGGGAGGATGCCCCAGGGCTCGCTCACTCCATGCTCTGTCACCAGCACGCAAGTGGCTGCTTTCGAGGCACAGCCCCAGAGTCCTTTGCCAGCCCTGGAGGTCAATGGGAGTGGGGTTGCAAGTGCTGGGGTCCTCCTGGCTCCAAAACTAGGGAGCCCACCAAGATGTTTCGCTCCCTGTCAGGGGAGTGCAGTATCATCGATGCAAGATTCTATGGACAACGCGGGGGCCGGGCTGGTTCACACCGGCGGAGGATCCAGCCCTGGAAACATCTGCCAAACCATCTTCCTGGAGACCGCTCGGGGAAGGCACCTTCCCAGTCCCGACACTGACACACTGAACATGGGCACAGGCACAGCCCTGGGGCCAGCACCCCTCCAGGAACCAAGCTGCCTCTAAATCACATGGCGATACACCCTCAAAGCCAGCCCAGGAAGCTTCACTGGGCTCCAGAGAAACCCTTGGAATGCGACAAGATAGAAAACGGTGAGCGTTGGCAACCCCAAGCGTCCCCAGCCTGAGGAAAACTGCTGAGATGACAAATGTCCTCAGCAGAGGAAAGGTTCCGAAGGGATGCGGGATGCCAGCGAGCAAGATGGGGTGGGGGGCTGGCGCCTGTCCCTGTGTGTCCCGCTGCAGGAGCAGTGCCCAGCGGGCACGCCAGCGGGAAGCCCGGTGCCAGCAGGCGGGCGCGGGGCGGAATGGCCTCGTTAGTCATTTCCTTTGCATCGTGCATCTAAATAATAATAAAAAAGCAATAGGTCTGAAACGTGCTGGGATAATGAGGTGGAGTGGAGATGTGTCAATGTGCAAACGGCTGATAAAAATAGAGACCCAAGACACACCAACAGATGCCAATTACCTTGGATGGCAAAAAAAAAAGAGAAAGCAATTTTCCATCAGAAAGATTTATAATCTGCCTGGCAGAAGGCGCAGAGAGCAGAGGGCGAGGGCTGGCGGGTGGCAGCAGCGGGGCAGCCGGGAGGGCACACACCGGCCCCCACCTCGCAGCCGGCCGCCTGCTGGCTCCAGGGTCCCCCTGGGCAGGAATCGCTGTGTCCGAGGCTGTCCCAAGCATCTGGGGGATCCTTCCATCCCAGCTCAGGGACTGCTGGAGCACAGAGCCTGCAAACCCTCCTAGAAGGGCTTGAAATGGAGCAGCCTCTTCCCTGGGGAGATGGCAAAGGGCTGCAGGTGGGATCGCAGCGACCGGCTGTGTCAGGAGGGCGGCAGCAGACACTGTAGCCCTGTGGGGTGTCTGGACATCAGCACACACCGTACCCCCATGGGTTGTCCGGGCAGCACCCCAGGTGAGGGGAGGCAGGCGTGGGGGATGCTCGGCACCTGGGCTGAATCACAGATTCATAGAATGTTAGGGGTTGGAAGGGACCTCGAAAGATCATCCAGTCCAACCACCCTGCCAGTGCAGGAACCTAGAGTAGGTGACACAAGAACACGTCCAGGTGGCTTTTGAATGTCTCCAGTGAAGGAGACTCCACAACCCCACTGGGCAGCCTGTTCCAGTGCTCTGTCACCGTGGCTGAAGGACACTGAGAGCTTCAGCCGCACCACAGGAGGGATGTGGAGGGTTGTTTTGGCACCTTCTGGCAGGAGAAGAGCAGACAGGGGAAAGGACAAAGGTCTCCTGGCAGGAGGGAAGGACGCAACACACCTAGTGGCTGAGCTGGGACAGGCAAAACAACAGTTGTGCCAACCCCAAAGGATTCCCCATCCCAAAAATAAAGGTTGCATAGAGGGATCCTTCCAAAAGAGAGATGCTGAGAGATGTCTCTAACAGGAACAGCTTCCCTGAACACATTCCCCACAAGCATGGAGACCCCAGCCCCAACTCCCACATGAGGATGCTCAGGGGATGCACCAGCTCTGCAGCCCCAATGGCCGGCAGACGCAGATGAAGGAGGGTGGGAGGAGGAGAAGGAGAAAGGTGAGTAGAGGAGGGTGAGCAGCAGGACTTCGGGCAGCCCTCAGGGCGGGTGAAAGGGGGCAGCAGCAGCAGCCTGGGGCTACAGTTGGAGCTTGGCTCAGCCCTTCCGGGCAAATTGCCTTCTGCTCTCTCTTGTTCTGTTGTGTTTCCCCCCCCTCGACGTGCTATTTCAGGCCCAGGAGCTGCCTTTAAACTCCAGCAGGAAACAATTAAGAAATCTGCAGCTTTTTTTAGTACAGGAGAAACACTGATAATGACACACTCAGGCTGGAGCGGGAGGGGAGGGATGGAACCATCTCCCCTCATTCCCACAGAAGGGATGCAGGGTACTCCTGAGAGACACTTTTTGGATGGAAAGGATCATTCAGCCTGAAAACCAGCCCAGGGCTCCCGAGGTGGGATTTGTTAATGCGCATCCCTGGAACGGGGCCAGGCAAAGCCCCATCCCTCCTCCAGTGCACTGGTACCAGTGCCCTTCCTCCTGCCCTGGGTGCGAGGGAAAGTTTTGGGGCTTGCCATGGGGTGGGAATGTGGCCCCACCTCCCTGCCCTCGAAAAACCAGTCCTCTGCTGTCATCGAATCTTCCCTCTCCCTGGGGCAGAGCGTTCCCAGTGCAGGGAAACACTGCAGCCCTGAGTCCAGAGTGGCTGCAGCCAGGCAAGCTGGGCCTAAGCAGGTACCTGCCTCCCCGTATCTGCAGTTACAGATCCCAGACAGACGACGACTTCGCAGCTGCCTCTTCCCAGCTGCTCCGACCTAGCTGGGTGTCAACACTCCAAACAGCACTGATTAGGGATGCTAACGCTTGTCCCCACTGCAGGGACCCATGGCCATGGAAGCCTTGGGAACACATCACTCTTCTGGCTGGGCTGAGCCACCCATCCTGGGGCTGGGGACAGGGGACACACGCAGGGACAGGGCTGTCCCTCTGCTCTCCCCCATCTGCAACTCCCCAGCGTTCAGAACCCAACCAAGCTCACAGAAAATACCTGTGCGGCGGCGGCTGCTGCATTTCCCTCCGCCGGCATCGATCACGGCGCGATGCTGAGCCAATGCAAATCACTTTGCAGCGATGGAAACCTCAGCCAGGTTTGACCCCGAGAGCTCAAGGACAAGGCGCTGACCCATGGCAGCCCCATTGCAGCATCCCCCCGGAGTGGGGCCCAGCCCCTTGCCGGGGTTGTGTCTGGGCTCAGCTGCCCGGACCATGCTCCACAGGGATCGCCCTTCCCGCAGCCGCTATGGGCACGGCTATAAATAGCACCCGTAGCAGCTTGTTAGCGGATGCAGCGTGCCCCGGGATCCTTGGGGGATGAAAGGCGCTAAATAAAGGCAGGGTATTAGCATTTGTTATGAACCGCAACACTGGAAGAGGCATCGCCGAGCCAGGAGCCCCGGCTACGCGCTGCAGACACCCTCTCGTACGTACTGCGCCGCACGGCAGCTCGTCAAAAAAGAAAACGCCAGGGAAATGCCGAGCGCAGGGCTCGCAGCACAGGACCCCACTGGCAGCAGGGATGGGCATCCCTGGGCATCCCAGGAGCTGCCCGGCATGGCCACAGGCCCTCGCTGCCCCTTCGCAGCGCTGGTGCATCCATCCCCGCTCCCATCTCGGCTGGGGAGAGGGTTTTTCCACGCACCTCATGCAGCACATAGTGACAACAGGGTGTCCGATGGGGCTGTGCTGCAAACAGCCCCCAGCAACCCTTCTCCCAGCTCCCAGTACCCAAAACCCCTCAACTTTCTACCCCCGCCTTCCCATCAATCCCCTACAGCACAGGCGAGGAGTGACAGCTCCATCACCACCCGCCCTTCGCATGCCCCCTCTCTTCCCACCACCCAGCTGCCACTGCAGCAGAAACAGCTCTGGTTAATCAGTGCTCAAGTCTGTTAATTTGTGTTTGCCAGGCAGCGAGGAGAGGAAGGACCCGGGATTCTGAATCCCCGTCCATCGCCCTGCCCACAGGGGAGCTCATTGCTCCCTAAATCACAGCAGGGACAAGGCAGGAGCGCAGGAGAGGTGGCCAGATTTGGAACGCTTTGGGGACCTCTGGCCACCGTGGGCGGTGTGAGGACGTGATGCTCGAACCCGACAGGAATTCTTGTGCTGCCATTCCATCCTGCAGCCATCCCGTCCTCTGTCTGTGCCAGGACAGGGCCCAGCCCGGCCTCCGCGTGCCATGGCCCAAGTCTGTCCTTGTGTGCACCCCAAGGCTCAGCAAGCACAATGCCCACGCAGCAGCCAGAGGAGGGTCTCAACTGAGCCCCAACACATTCCTCCTCGCTCCAGCTGCTACGACAGCACCGTGATCCCGCACGGTGGGGCCAAGGGCAGCGCCGACTTATCAAGGAAGCCAGGGTTAATTATTTCCAGGCACAAAGCGGCTCCTCCCACCTCTGCTCCCTCCCTGGAGGGCCCTCCAGCTCCGCCAGGTCATCAGCTCCACCAGGTCATCAGCTCCACCACCAACCCAGGAGCAACTGGTCCGCAGCACCCACAGAGGTGCGGCATTTATTTTCCCCAGGGAGTCGCTGCGGCTCCTTCCCAGGTCCTCACAGGTCCCTGCACATCCCAGTCTTGGGGAGCTGGCACCTCACTCCATGATGGGGCTCCCATCCAGGTCCAGGGCTGCCTAAACCTGCTGCAAACGTTCAGGGCATACTGGGCACGCGCAGAGCGGGTGCTCAGCGGGGAACGAACGGGGCACTCATGCACGCACCAACTGGGCAGCCATGCCTGGGCTAGATGGGCACTCATGCAAAAACAAATGGGGTGACCATGCGTGGACTAATTGGGCACTCGTGCATAAATTATTTGGGTGCTTCTAGGCGAATGAATTGGGTGCTCATGCATGATCTCATCAGGTGCTCATGCATGAACTACCTGGGTGCTCAGGCGTGAGCGAGCAGGGCCCCCATGCATGAACCAGCTGAGTGCTCATGCATAAATTTTTTGGGCACTCACGAATTTCTGGGGCGCTCGCACGCAGGCCCATTGAGCGCTCACGCGTAAATTTGCCGGGCACTCCTGCGTGGACTAATTGGACGCTCACGTGTAAATTAGTGTAATTAGGAGATAACAGACTTGTGCATGTATTAATTGGACGCTCAGGTGCGACTGGATGAAGTGCTCATGCAGAAATTAATTGGACACGCAGGTCCGGCCCAGCTGGGGGCACACGCACCAATTAATTGGGCACCCACACACTGACTAACAGGGTGCTCATGCACCCACCAGTGTGTGATCCAGTCAAATTAACTGGGCATCCATGCATAAATCGGCCGGGTGCTCAGATGTAAATTAATTGTGCGCTCGCCTGTGTGTGAATCGGGTGCTCATGCGCGAACTCATCGGGTGCCGATGCGGAAACGCCCGGGGTGCTGATGCGTGAGCTAATCGGCCCCTCATGCGTCAAACACCGCGGTGCTCCGGGGTGAATCCCGCAGACCCTGCAATTTATGCCCAACACACTCCACCCCTTCCCTCTGCGAAACACGTATTTAAGAATTATCTGAACATAAAACTGTTACAAACCTCACTTTCAACATCGTCACAACGTTAATATTCACCAATCATGAGGTCCCCGCTCCCTCCTCGCCAAGTGGTGACGAGGCTCAGTAGCACCTCCCTGCTCTCGCTCTGATTTCACTCCTTGCCCACAGGACCCAGATCGGGGGTCAGCATCACAGCCTGAACAACTGCCCACCAGACAAATAGCCCCTGGTCCCCAGAGAGTGACCACGGGGCTCAGCACAGCAGTTCAAACGGAGATTCGGTACAGACTTCACACCATGACCTTGCACACACCGACCCGAGAGGGCCCCATCAGGCGGCACAGATGCATCCAACCCCCGACCTGGGGTAACCACCCCATAACCTGAGCAGTCATTACCAATTTCAGGCCTTGTTCCTACGAAACACATACCCAAAAGCACGTTGGCAGCTCAAGCTCTTGGAGGTACAAATGGGTGTAGTAGTTGAGGGGCTTTACCCAGCCCCTAAACAGGTGCTGGGCAGCACCTCTTTGGTGCAGTGCAGGCATCTCCCTGGGCGGGGAGGAAGGGTGCTCTATGAGTAGGATCTGCTGTGTGCTGGGGTTATCCAAGACCATCTCTGGCAGCCTGGACTGTTGGGTGGCTTATCATACAATCATACAATGGTTTAGGTTGGAAAAGACCTTTAAGCTCATCCAGTCCAAGTGTTAACCCATCCCTGCCAGGTCACCACTAACCCCTGTCCCTCAGCACCACATCTCCATGGCTTGGAAACCCCTCCAGGGATGGGGACTCCACCACTGCCCTGGGCAGCCTGGACCAGGCCTGGATAACCCTTTTGGGGAAGAAATGTTTCCCAATATCCAACCTAAACCTGCCCTGGCACGACTTGAAGCCATTTCCTCTTGCCCTATCCCTTGTTCCCTGGAAGAAAAGACCAACTCCACCTGGCTCCAGCCTCCTTTCAGGCTGGGGTGGGGGTACCCACTGGCCCCCCGGGATGGCTGGAGCGTGGTCACAAGGCTCCCCCAGCAACACAGTCTCCCGTCTCCGGCCCCAAAGCCCCAACACAGAGCCCAGTGCCTGCAGGAGCTGAGCTGCGGGGCAGGGGACAGGGTGAAAACACCCTCCAGGCTGCCACCAGCATAGTCCTCCCCCGGGCCTGTTTATCACCGCACCTTGGGGCACCTGAACTCACCCAGGTCCCCATTCAATGATGGTAACATTTGAGATATTCCCCATGTCAGAGCTTTGAAAATTTGGGTTGTTTGGCCCCGATGACTCGGTCTCATTGAAATTCCAGTTTTACAACATAACCGATGTCCTGGTTAAACATCACAGAGCACCGTGGGGCTGGGACTTGCTCCCGCTTCCCCCAGCACAGGGCTCACTTTGGGGAAGCGGTGTTCAAACAGAACCCCGGCAAAACCCGGCTGCCGCTCCAGCGTCACCCGCCATGGAAACAACCGTGGCAAGAGCTGGCCCGATGACATCTTCTGCTCCCAGAGATGACCTGCAGCAGCTCGCCCGAATCACTGCGCCCCCATCTCAGCCTCCCGGCCTCCTCACCCACGCGCCGGGGGTGACTCCGTGCTGGAGTCGTCTCTGTGGGGGGACCTGTTCCCTGTCGGAGCAGCCGCACCACGCGAGCATCAACACAGCCAGAGCTGCCTACCTGTCGGAGCAGAACGCCCTTGTCCCAGCTTGCCCATCGCCCCGTGCGCTCGCCCAATCTGACTTCTCTCCCCATCAGGCACAGACGCTGCCAGGATGACGGTGGGTCCAGGAGCCTCCGAGACGTTCGGAGCACAAGCCCAGCAGCGTTATTGGTGTCATTTGTTACTGCTGAGATACGAAGCAATATGTGGAGAGAACTGCCTGTGCGTTTGGCACTCTCCTTGCCGGCGGTTGCCATTAGTGGTCTGTCTTGCTCCCAGACTGGATAAACAGGTCCACGAGCAGCTCTGTTCTCATCTCCCCCGGGGCTGGTACCAACAGGAAAGCCAATACGCAGTTAAAATCCTTTTTAGACTTTATTAAATATTCAAGAGCCCGACATCAGGCTTTCGAAACTGGGTTCGGGGAAAAAGTAGCGGTTGCTCTTAGCAGCAAAGGCAGCAGAGGAAGGGCGAAGGACAGAGCCTTCGTTTGGAAATGAATGAATCAGACTGAAACATACTCAGCGCAGGAGCTGGTGGCTGTGGCAGGTCTATCCCGGGCTAGATATAATCCCAACTTCTCCAGGAGCTGATGCAGCGATGCCTCATGGTTGGGCAGAGCATCCCTGGCGCCACCGGGAGCAGGGATGGAACAGCCTCCCTGTCCTGGCTGTGCAGGGAGCAGCTGCGTCCTGCCCCCTGCTCAATCCTCCACTTGGCTACAGAGATCTCCACACGGCCTGGTGCTCCAAGGTGCTGTCCCTGACCCACAGAATGATTCCTGCCCTGGGCAGAAGAGAAAATTCCCCTCTGGACCCAGCACGGCAAGTGAAGGGAAGTGTCTCTGACTCGGCCATCGAGCCTGGAGCCAAGGGAAGGTCATGAGGACGCTGCAGGGTAAAGCCTCGCTGGCAGCGGGACCACCTCTGTCCCCTCCCCAGGGACCACGATGTGCCAAGGGCTGCCAAAGCAGAGGGTGCTGGAAGTGCCAAACGCCCACTCGCTCCTCCAAGGAAGGTAACACCCAGGGCATCTCCACAGGGCCTGGCCATCGACCAGGAGACGCTGGAGAAACACGGACGGATGCAACACAGGCAGCCCTTCCATGTAGAAACCAAAACCAGCAGCAGCGGCAGTGATGGGAGAGACCGCGCACTACGCCTGCAGGACACAGACTCTGGCTCCCTTTCCCAGCCAGCTCCCTAGAAGACCCAGGAGGATGAGGAGGGGAGGGAGGAACAAAGCGACCCCGCAAATGTCACCCCGATAACGGAGCGAGCGCATCTGCGAGCTCCTCCCCAAAGCAGCCGCTTCCTTTGATGCCTTCAGAGCTTCTTGTTTCACAACCTTAATTATAGCGGCAGCAGCAAAGGTCAGGAGAGTGGTTAAGCAGATCCATTAACATGTCAGGGGATAAATGAAATGTGATTCTTCTGATGCCTGAGCAGCAGCAGGCGGGGACGGCTGCTCCGCTCTGCCGCAGAGGGAGCCCGCGGGGCACTCGGTCACGTCTTCTCCTTCTTACCCTGGCACAGCAACCACCTCCCGGGGACCACAGGGACACCTCCAAACTGCCTTCTGACATCTCAAAACTCGCTTCACTTGAATCTACTCATGGAGCCCCTGGTCCATGCACACATGGGATGCCCAACCATGAGATTTGCTGGAAGCAGACTGGGGGGGTTCTCCTTGGGAAAGGGGCTGGAGATGCCTGGAGACCACCACAGCCCTCTGGAGGCAGCACTTCAGGTCCCTATCGAGCTCACCATGAACCTGCAACTGCAGTTGCCACCTTTTCAGCTCTGGGTTACACGCAGCTGCAGTAAAAACAGGCCCCAAACAAAAGCTGGCGCTTGGACATCCCTCAGGTGTGTCTTGCCCAGCGCTCCGCCCCAAGGCCCTCCCAGGATGGCAGATCAACTCTGTTCCCCTCTCCCCAGCACATCTCCAGGGTGCTTGGTTAGCTGTTCTTCTCCCACTAAAACCTCCCTTTTGGGCTCCTGCAAATCCTATTACAGATCAGAGCAGGCAGGCAATGCTCGCCAGGTCCACCAGCCGGCAGCAGCCCAGTCTCAGCTTCACACATCAGCCTCAGCACTCCAGTGCTCCTTCCTTCAGACCCTCCTCCAGGAGCAGGTCCCACGGGGCTCCCACCCCAGGATGGGATCCTGTCCACCGGCTCTCTACCCATAGCTACGCAGGCAGCCCCAAAACCAGTGCTTGTAGGGCCGAGCGGAGTCAAGGGGCACGGGGCTGGTGCTGCAGAGGTTCCACACCACATGTCAGATATTTCACCCAGCAATTGCCACCAGGGGATAACGGGTGCGTAAGCACCTGGCCAGCTCGCCCCGCTCTCTGCTGGATGAGCAACAGGAGGGATTTCAACACGAACCAACCTGGCAGAGAAACCCAGTGCCCGGGGCCAAACACTTCGACAGCTAAAAATAAACCAGCAGCAGGGAGCCACCGAGGTCCCTCCTTCGCTCCGCTGGCCCCTCCGCCCCTGCCCATCACCCTGGCCAGCACATTTCCCCAGCATGACGGAGCAGAGCCCCAATCCGATGCCCCCAGCAAGGAATCGACCTATTTTCCTGGCAAAAAAACTGCTGCAATTGGAGAATTTTCTCTCCTTTCCGACAGAACTCAACCCACCACTCTGTCCCCCGTAACTACAAATCAATATGTTTGTAGTTTGCTCTTAAACTAATGCCCATTAATTCAATGCATTACTGTCGAGCAACAGAGCCAATTTTGCAGCTTATTGTAAAAGAGCAGAAAATGATGATGCCAGAGTGAGTTTAAAATCCACAAAATAGATCACAGTGGGTGGGATACGGTTCTTTGGGAAAAGAGCATCTTCCTCTCCTTGCGCCCACTCTGCAAGCCCGGGCCTCCCAGGGCCGCAGGTGTCGTTTTGGCAGCCTCATCGCAGCTCTCACACCTTCACCGGAGCACCAGGACCATCGTCCTGACCCCATGCCCCGTCCCAGCAGTGACGCCTACACGGCTCCCAGAGCGCCGGATTGCACAGCTATTGCAGTGGGCATTAAAAAATACAACGTTAGCAGTTCTGGACACTGGCAATAGCTACGAAAAGTGAACCCTAAAATCCAATCCCCCCCAGGATGACTAAAAAAAAGAGCCAAAATGTCCTCTTCAGAAAAAATCTCCTATTTTTACCGGTGTTTCATCGTTTCCAGGGTTGCCAATGCCGTGGCTGGGCTGGTCTGGGAGTGCTGCTGCGAGTTGGAATGCTCAGCACTGCGCTTCTCTCCCAGTTTCTCTCCCAGGAGTCCCCATCAAGCTTTTTCCACCCACAGCACGTGTTCTGCACCCACAACTACACACGCGCACTTGACACAACTTGATGCAAGCTTCAGGAAGCAGCGATACGCCAGGACCTTCACAAATCTCCAGCTTAGCAGAACCCTTTGACCGCAGCCCCGCAAGGCTCTTAAACACAATCCCAAATCCCACCGTGGCCCTGAGCTGCGAGCACCTGGCCCAAGTTAAGCCCAGGCTTAAATCCCTGTCGAAGAGGGGTCAGCAGACGGCAGTTCCTTCAAGTCTCAGGCGTTATCATCTCCGGGGACAAAACACACAGTGGCTAAAACCACTTGTGATCAGGAAGATTAATCAATTAATGATTATAAAGAACTTTTGGAGCTTTTGGATGAAAGGCTCTATAGAAGTACAAAGAATTACATAATTTATTATTATCATTCCGGGTCGGTTTCTCTGGCGTGCTCCTTTATGGTACCAGTTTGGCCCCTGAGAAAGGTTAAATCCTCACCCCGCAGTGGGGCTCTCCCCTCCAGTGCCTGGCAGACGGGTGAGCCTGGCACTGTCAGGTATTCCTGGGCACTCAGATGCCCAGAGACGCTGAAAGGCACACAGTGATGGGTCCAAATTAACAGGACTTGGGCAGCCAGCCCTTCAAAGAAGCCTTCGGATGGCCTTCTGCGCCTTTAGGTGTCCAAGTGCCATTAAAATCTGGCCCCCGGCACCATAAATCAGGAGCGGAGCGGGGAAGGGAGCCAAGAGATGAGGTTTCCAGGCTCCTGTCCTTCCGTGTCCGGTTCCCAGCAGAGCTCACGACAACCTGCTCTGAATACCTGCATGAAAATCATTCTTGCATCACATAGAGGCCGCTGACGGCAACCCTGCGGCACCCTCGGCACAACCACCGTGCCCGCGACTGCCCTGGCACATGAGCAGAGCCAGGCTCCTCTCCCGGCTGCTCCCACCTCCTGCTTGCCCCGAAATTGCTGCGACAGAGGCACGACCAGAGAAATGCCACAAACAGGAGATGGTGGCCAGGGAATGCAAGAAGCCACCAGGTGCTGGACGCGTACGGAGTGGATATAGCACAGGATGCAGGTCCCTCTGCGTCCCACCGATGAGATAAATCCACAGAAAAGCCACATGGATCAGAGAGATGGGGAGATCTTCCCCCTCTCTCTCCATCCCTCTGATCCTGCAGAATCGAGAAGGGGCTTTTTGTTAATTGCTTCGTTTCGTTTGGAAATCGCACAACCAGAAAATGATGCAATGGAAGGAAATCCCATCGTGGGAGAAATCCTTCACGTGCCGCAGCCACGGCTCACGCTGCCATGGGAACCTTCCCGGGACAAAAGCAGGTCCCCGTCATCAGCTGCCAGTTACGGGCTCCTGGAAACATCTGCCCAGATGTGCTGTAACAGCATGAGGCAGGGCCAGCACTGCTCAGGAACATGGCAGCCAGCACACGGAAAAGGCTCCACGTGCCAGGGATGCTCTTAGAAGGATGGTCACCGCCAGTCTGCCAGAAAGGTGCTGAAATACCCCAGTGCTGTAGAGTAAAACCTTTCCCAAGCAGACTCCCGGAAATTCTTGAGAATGCCGTGGATTTGTGGGCACGGCTGTCCCCTGCTCGAGCTAGTCCATGGCACAGGAGTCTGGATTAGCCTCACTCTGTACTTGGTGCAACCCTGCACTCCTACCTGCATCTCCTCTCCCTGGATTGCCCAAAATGCAGAAGGAAATTAATATCTTTCCTATCTCCCAGGGTCTGGAGATAAATCAAAGGCTCTCAGACATGCCTGGGAGGGCCCTGTGAAGTGCTTCGCCAGACAAGGGAACGCACGCTCGCCTTGACAGCTGTAGAAAAGGGGCAGAAACACTCAATACAAGTAATTAATCCCAGAGATGAGAGGTGGAATGAGCAGAGCTCAACAAACAGAGCCTGGTATTAGCGACGGCTCTTCCTGACAGGCATCGCACCGCCAGCTTCAAGATGCTGGGGCACACTGGGATGCTGAACTGGGCTCTGGCCACATGAAGGGCCACGTGCTGCCGCACAGCACAACCACCCAGGCATTGGTGTCTCACCTGCACAGGTACATGGGTCTGGTGCACCCTGAAAAAGCAGCAGCGAGAGGCCCACTGCAGGCAGGCAAAAGCCCAGGCAGGCCGGGAACTCAGCAGAGGACCAGAGTCTTTTTTGGAGGGGGTGCAGCAGAAAAGGGAGGGCATCCAAGAGATAGGAGCAGAAAGTTGGGAATTAAGTGATCCAAAAGGCAATGACCCTCTGCTGGCCTCATCCAGCAAAAGAGACATCCCCGTGTGCACAGACGATGGTTTCACCAGCACTACATTTGGAGTAAGACAAGGGGCATGGCTGCCTGTGTGCCTCGCCATCGGCCCTGCTGGGGTCAGCACCTTCCCCACATAAAGAAGAGCCATCCCAGGGGAGCAGAAAGCTCAGAATGCAGGAGATGACCAGCAGACGAGGCTGTGCCGGGGCCAGCTCTTTCCAGATCCCTCTCCATCGGAGAGCAGATAGTGACGGCGGCTGCAAACCGAGCAGGCGATTGCAGTACGGCAGCAACGGTACCTGCCCCGGCGTGACTGCACCCACCGTGGGTCACAGCTGCAGTGAGGACACCAAAACCTGGGGCTCAGCTCCAGCTCCAGCCCCAGCCAGGGTCTGTGCCCAGCTGGCACTGCCACATTCTCACTATTTCTTCTCCCCAAGCCACTTCGAGGAAGCCCAGCCAGGGCACCTCAACCGCTCACGGCTTGGTTCTGCGGACATGCCCCCCCACAAGCTGCCCTCCTCCTGGCTGTGCCACGACCAGAAAGCAACCCAGCGTGTAGGGTTGTGCAATGCACCAGTATTGCCTCCTCTCCATATGGGAGAACTTGCTGCATCCCAATCTATTGCCTTTTTGGGTAAGCGCTGCCGTGGGACTGCAGCAGAGACAGCGGGGAGAGCTCGCAGGTCTGCTGCACGTTAGGGAAATACCTCCGACCTGCAAGCGGAGAGGGAAACTTGAACCACCAAAGCCTTTGTTTCCTTTGTGCATCCTTCAGAAAAAAACCACAAACCATCCTGATTTTGCTAAAACTGGATGGCTCAGGCACTGACCACGTTAATAAGATTACAGCAGAGGTTCAGACGGGAAAGGCACTCACTTAGAAAATCAGGTTATTAAACTGATACTGAAATACTCATAAAAAATACTGAACTCTCTGGTGTCAGGGTGCTTCACTTCAGAGCACAATAACAAAGGAAACCCCTCGACTAACGCGCCCAAACTTTGAAAGCCACCCAAACGGTTTGGCTCTCCGTTTAGGGAGAAGCTGCCTGGCTCCAGGGAGGCAGCGAGAGGAGAACAACCACCACGGCCCGTCCCTGGGTACCCGACCGGTCCCTGGGTACCCGCCTGGCAGCAGAGCCCCTGGGCCAGGCAGCCCCGGCAGAAAAGATGCTCTGAGTAGGGGCTGGCGGGGGATCAGGAAAAGGAAGGCGCATCGCTCCGGGTGGGCAGGATGCGGCCCTTGTCCCACAGTTAGAGTCACAGAATCGTTACTGGAGACTTAGAAATAGGCCACGGAGAATTGTTTTTACACGAAAACAGCGTGTTTCTCTGGCTCCCTTCCCCTATCCTCATCTCTGTTGCCTTGTGAGTTTTTTGTTGGTTTTTTTTTTATCTTCTCAGGCTAATCTCGGCATTCTTGCAACAAAGCCCAGCCGAGCCTGCGCCCTCCCCCGGGGAACGGCCCCGGCCGCGCCGATGCCCGGAGCAATCACCG
>VWZK01009001.1:0-48524 GCA_013396935.1 Baryphthengus martii | reverse complement strand
CCCCGCGCTGCGGGATCGAAGGGGCGGGAGGGGGGGGAAGCTTCGGTACGGCCCCACCGACCCCAAAGCGTGGGGACCGCGGGTGAGAGGGGGATTCCAGACCGGCCTCCGCCTCAGGGATGTGTCCCGCCCTCTCTGCCGGAGCCACTCCGCGGAGATCAGCGGAAAAAAGCCGGAGCAAAATGTCGGGAGGTGGGAAGGGGGCGATGCTCAGCTTGCGGTCCTGCCAAGGCCTGGGAGTCGTGGTGGTGCCTGGAGGAGCGATGGGCAGCAGGAGGAAGGGGAAAGAGGGGAGGTCGAAGTAGGAACACAGAGCCTAGAGTAAGGCTGAGATCAGGGCCTGGGGGATCCAGATAACCTTGGTGTGACACCAACACCTTCAGTGGTAGAAGTATCTTGAAACTCCTGGCTGCCCCCAGCTGAAGGCAGGTCCCTGGCTCTCAGTCCAGGATCAGAGAATTATAAAATCATACAACGGTTCAGGTGGGAAAGGACCTTAAAGATCATCTAGTTCCCACACCGCTGCCATGGGCAGCCACTAGACCAGGTTGCTCAAAGCCCTGTCCATCCTGGCCTTGAACGCTTCCAGGGAGGGGAAATGCACAACATCTCTGGGCAACCAATTCCAGTGCCTCACCACCCTTCCCAGTGATACCCTCAGGGCTCTTGTGAGCCTTCATTCACTCCCTGCAACTCTCTTACAGAGACCAAGTTCAACCCCTTCAAAAACCCCACGGAGTCAACCTACAGCGGGTTTGCGGCACAGACGGGAAACCAGACAAGTGCTAAAAGCAGTGGCACTCAGCTCTTTTCCACCTCAAAACGATGCAGGGCTTGCTGCCTCTACAAAAGCTGTGTCTGTGCACACACGTTCATGAGCTGTACCGATGCACACGATAAGGACGGTTTTCTTCCCACCTGTGTTGCAATGAAGGCCCCGTGGAGCTGCCCAAACATGCCTGGACTTTGTGGTAGCAGCCAAGGAGGGAAAAATATCTTGCACTGGGATACAGTACAACTTGCCTGCAAGGCTGCAGAGCCCAAAGCCACATGGGGCATGTGCAAAAGGGACAAAGGAGCACAGCTCATCCAGCACTGGCCACTACACCTTTGGGGTTTTTTACCAGCCAAGAGCTGCCTGACACTCACTTCTCCAGGGATATGTTCTCCAGGTAGATGTTTCTAAAATGCATCGTCCTCTATGACCCTGCCTTCCATAAACAATCTCATTAACGCAAGAAGAGTACAAAAACACCATTACCACAGCCCAGCTCAGGTACCCAGCAGCGGCACACCCCAGGAGGGACAACCAGGAGGAACAGCACCGAGCGACGGGGGATGTGCAGCACGCGGCTGCGAGAACGCGGCAAGGCTCCTGTCTTCTTTCCAGCATCACTCCCAGTCACTGCTGGTATTTGCACGGCTTTTAGGGACAAATGCCTGCCTGAGACTCGGGCATAGGCCTCAGCAGATTTCAGTTTGATCACCAGATCTGCTGCAAAACAGCCTGTGCAGCCCTTTCCTTTGCTGCCCATCAGCAAAATACCACTTTTTGCATTATTTCCCTTCATCTGTGGTCACAGAGCTGTAACCGCTTTGCACCAGGGGTGTCCTGCTGTGTGCAGAGCACGACCTGTCCCATGCTGGGCCAGGATGATAAGCAAAGCTCCTATCCCAAACCTTCCCCACGCAGCACCGGCATTTTGCATCAGCAGAGCTCACACTAAAACTGATGTTAAAGGGATGTAATTCTATTTAAAACTCTACCCTGCCTCCACCACAGTTAATGCTGAAGAAAGAGCTCTGATCACACAGACGAGAGGAGAAAAGTAATCGGAAACTGTGCAAGCCACTCACTTTCTCATCCCAGTTATTAGCTTTAACCCTATTACTGCCTAAATAACACCACTAGTGGCATTTTCTGGGAGGCAGCGATTATTCTACAGCCAGAGGAACACACCACCAGCCTGAAAAGACTCCTGTGATGGGCAGGATTGAAACCTGAACAGTGACTGGGGCACAAAACAATCCTGACAATTCGAACGGGGTCAGTGCGCTACGAAAGGAGCCGGGTTGTTTGCTAAGAGAGGAAAAACCCAACGTGGGGCCAGCTCCTGAGAGCACTTTTGGCTTTGCAGGTCCCTCCGCGTCTCTGTTCCCTCAGCACTGCTCACATCTCCCCCTCACCAGTGAGTGACTGCAGCACAAGCTCACAGCCTCCCCAGCCCAGCTTTTTTTACGAAGCAACTGCATCCACCGTCTGTTCACCATATTGCAACGTGCTGCCATGGAAATGATCATTCCCTGGGCAATATTTGCTGTCGCCGCTGCGATCGGAGCAGAGTCGTGCTTAGAGAGAAGCCGCTGCCTCTCCTGCCACTCCAGTGCCCGAGGTCGGGATGGGATCCGAGAATGCTTCATGCAAAAGCTGGGAAGTGTGTGGGCTGCGCAGCTGAGCCTGTGTCTGCAGAAAGCTTTTCCTTCCTCAGGTATATTACTTAAAAGTGTTTAATAAAACCACTTGAGCTTTCGTTCCCCAGGACGCAGCAAGTCTGTCAGGCTCAGCCACGCAGCCTTTTGTTCCACGTGGGCTCGCCAGGCTCCTTGCGTTTAACTAAAGCATCCTCAGACACCACCACAGGGGTTTTCCCCAATGCGTCCTTGTTGATTTAATTGTTGGGACTACAGTCATCTCATGGGAATAGCGCTGCGTGCAAGCGGTGAGGGTCAGTGCCCCTGTTCTAGCGCTCACTCTGTACTTCATTGCAAAAGGTCTTGTCTTTCCTTATTTTCTGGTTTGCTCATCCCTGAAAAATCAGTGGCATGTAACACAGCCCAATCACAGCACCCTCTGGATCCCCACCTCGGGCAAGGCTGAAGCCATGAGTGAGGCTAGAAAAATGGGGATGGGGTAATATCCAATATCCCACACTTGCAGTTTTGGATGTGCATTGAAGCAGGAGCTGCCTTGAGAAGGGGAGGAGACAGGCAGGGGACTGGCTGAGTTGAGCTGGGTGACGGATCTGCCCATCCTCTGCCTCCCTCCTCCCCTTCCGAGGGCTGGAGGAGGCCCCACACAGGCTCCACTCACACTTCAGGCTTCACCAACCCCCTTTTCCCTAGTGCATCACTAAACCCACACATCAATTCATCTGTTCCTGCCGTCTTCATGGCCAGTGTTACCCCCCCGACCTTCCACATCCACCCACGCAAAAGCAGATCGAGAAGGTGTTCCGAAACCAACCGACCACACGAGTGAGGAATCTGTGACCAGAGATGGCAGCAGCAAAGGCAAACAGCCTTCTCCTGGCAGTGAACTCACCGTGCTGAGCTCACACAGCCCATACTTTGTGCGTTTTTCATGAAAAAGACGAGTTTTGCTAAGAGCTTTCTTGTTCCAATGCAGGGAGTTGGTCAGCTGGGGAGCAATGAAGCCTCAAAGCCTAGGATGGGGAAGGAACCTACACACACAAGATTAATTATATCAGCGACAAAAATAGCGGCTATTTTAAGGTTAACACTTAAGTGATCTGACTCAGTCAGAAAAAGAGCCAAAAAAATTATTGACATCAGCGCTGGCTGCTCCACCAGACAAGCCGTGGTCACTGCTGGCACTGAGACACCCAAAACAGTTGCTTTTCCAGAGGTTTTGAAAAAAAATTAAAAAATGCCAGTAGAGTGAGTTCAACATCCTGGTGCAACAGCCACAGCTGAGGAACACAGGAATGCATCAGCTAGTCCTGCGGACACCCTCGCCAGTGCCTCAGCTTCCCAGGCATCACCCTCATCTCCCATCACACCAATTTTCCACACACGTATGATTTCAAGACCGCAGGCAGCTTTCAACAGGACCCCACAGTGTCGAGCTCATCAACCAGCACATTCCCAAAGGCTCTTTCAAGCTTGACAAGATGCGAGCGGCGCTGCTCTTGCTTCGCCCCTGGTTTCACCACGGGCCGCAGTAAAGCACCAAGCACTGGCAGTTAACTGGTGTAACGGGATTTTGATAGCTGAGCTGTATACAACTAAGGAAGAAAACCCTCAGAATTCAACCCAAAACCCTCAGAGAGCCGAGCTCCAGCAGCCCTATCGGCTATCACCGTTATAAATTAATTCCAGCTAGCACAGCCTTTTAGAGGGGATACAGGGCATGGCTTTAGAGAAAATGCAACAGAAATAAAATGCACCAGACTTTTGGGGTAAATAGCAGCAGGAATAGTGCCCTGAGGGTTCTTTCCTCAGGAAACACGATTGCGGTTGTGGAAATGATGGCCAAGGATGGGAGGTCTGGAAATCAGCACAACTGTGCCGAGGCTGCACGTACAGCTGTCGTTCAAGACTGACACGCAGCCGCCACGCTGAGCGTTACAATTTGCTACGCTATTAATTTTGCTGTTAAATTCTAGTATATTTTTTAAAAGACTGCATTCTCTTCACAGCCTCCGGGGCTGTAATTGTTATGCTAATGTGGGAACCTGGAAAGGGTGGCTGTGGTGAACTCCTCAGCTGTTCCCGGTTGCCTGCGGAGCACAGCCAGCAGTTGGCCAAGACAAAGCCAAGCAGGAGGAGGTGTTGAGATCTTCCTTCGTGACACATCACAAATCACAGCTGGCAACCGGGAAACCACCTTCGTTTTCTGCTCCTGCCACACTCATCCTGCGGTACAAGAACCGCAGATCTCAGCCCAGCTGCCTTGAGCCTTCAAACCAAGGCTCAATACCAGGAGCAGGCAGCTCATTTGTTCGGGGACAGAAAATAAAAGACTCCTCATAACGACAACCAAGCACGCTGCGCTGTTGTGTCTGCACGAGATAAGATCACAGTCGCAGAGGCAGCAACAGCTTTTTGCAGCAGAGATGCTCCGCAGCATCCATCAGCGCTGAGCAAGGGGTTGGAGAGGCTGTTTTCCACACTGAGTGATGCACTCCCTGGGCAAGGTTCTTTGAGCATCGTTGACCAGTTCCACTGACCAGCTTAAGCAGATGTTTTTATTAAAAAAAATAAACAACCAAACCCACCACTAAAACTCTGAGAAGCATCCCTAAAACACAAAACTAGGGTGGGGAGCAGAACAAAGATTTTTTTTTTGGAAAAAAAAAATACATGTAAGTAAGAACTGTCAACATAAAGGGAAGGGAAGTGGCTGCCAGCTGTCTGCTCTCCTGCCCCGCTCTCTGCTCTGAAGGTAGAGCTGTGTCTTTGTCCCTTCACCGCCGAGCCACGAGCGCTCGCGGTGGGCACAGGGTGGTGATTTTGACACCACGAGCCAGACAGAAGTCGGCCTCTCTCAAAGATTACCTGTGAGTCACAACAGATTCTCAGCCTCTCGGTGTGCAGGGTCTGTGCACTGCACACATCGCCCACCACGGACACTGCTGTGGAGCAGCCCGAGGAGAGTAGCCGGGGCTGGTCACTGCTGACCTGCTCTGGTTTTTGCACGACGAGCAGCAAAAGCACATTTCATAAGCCAGCTGCGCTGTCAGAAGTGATGTCTGTCCACCCAAACCCCACCCTGCAGTCGTTAACTTAAAAACCCCACCACCGACAGCCAATTCAAACATACAAAATGAACCTGTACCTATTTTTTCAAGTCTCGTTGCCGTAAGAGGTGGAACCATTGCCTCCCAAAAGGCTGCTCTGATTCATGGCATTGTGTGCTTGGTAAATCCCAGCAGATAGTTCTGCTGCTTTTGCAACAACAGTTAAAACCTTGACTTACCTGGAATACAGATTAGGCCACGCACACACCAGCTTCATTGTAATGTAGTATTTTTATGTTCCTCCTATGGAGCAGCCGAACTCACCCAAGGCATCTACAAGGTTTAACTGTAAAACAGAAATGAACCCCCAAACCAGAAATTATGTACGAAACATACTTCACAGAGATAAGCAAAGGGAAGAAGATCAAGTCAGGCCTTTAGTCCAGTCTGCAGCCAAGAAGGAGTTGATCCCTACAGTATATTAGCAGTGATTTGTCCAGTCTAGTGTTGATTATCTACAACACAGAACTGCCTCCGTTTCTCCAGGGAGATTATTTGCAGCCAAACCCACTTCACTGGCGAAATGTTTCTCTCAATATCTTTGTTTTCCTTTGCTTTCCTTTCTTTTCACTTCTCCGCGGCTCAGGCCTTGAGCCACACTCATCCCCCACCCCCTTGTTTCCCCCCCATGCAGTCATGCTACATCTTCCCAGCTCTCTTTAATCATCACTTAGTCAGGCTTACAGCTTTAATTCTGATAATCTTCTGTCATTGCCCAGTTCTCTCCTCTCTGTCACTGCAGCTGTTCTTTGTAGCCCCCCCAATCTGGCTACCGCCTCCTGGTACGAGATCCATCCCAAAACAAACAGGTTGGGCTTCTCCCAGGAGACGCAGATCGACACCTTCACAGTCCTGCCGGGTGCGGGATTCCTTCCGACTTCAGAGAGCTCCTGCAGAACAAAGCCCCCGGAGCAGCTCGGGGAAGAGGCAACCAAGGCACTGACAATTGCTCTTCCACACCCTGCAGAAAGTGGAGGGTGCACACACGCTTTTTAGGGCAATGGGCTCCCAATGGGATATTGTGCCACCCTACTGAAGTGACTGAACAGTATAGAAGATCAGCACCCCAGACCTGTGTTCTCAGAGACAGAAAAAAACCCTTTATTAATGTATTTACCCTTGCTGCAGGAGACCTGGGATGTTAGCAGCTCCTCTCGCTGAGGAGAATGCTGGAAGTCTTGCCAAGCTCAGCACAATCACATCGAGAGGGAGCAGTAAAAAGCGTTTTAAGCCATCCTCTCCATTTTGATCCTCACCTGTGCCACCTACCACCACTGTAACAGTCTCACCTTGCATGCCTATTCAATTTTTTTCAGTAATATATAAGGCATGAGGTGGCTCTTCTCTCAGCCACCCCACTAAAAATATTCCACAAGGGACAAAAGACACGAGAAGGCAATGTCACCTGCAGTTACATTGTTCTCCATGGTTCAGAGGGGAGAGAAGAAAGAGGTGACATGCATTTGTTATTAGGACACATGAAAGCCCTTGTCTCCTAAGTGAGGACCCCAGTACCAGGCTCAGCTGTACCAATACAAGTGGTGTTATTGCCTCTTCCGTACAAAGCAATTTGTTTTTATTGACCATTCACTACACAGGGCACTACAACACGCTCCTGCTCATTAGAGTCTGTCAGTCAGGAGGCAAAGGAAGGTAAAAGCCAGATTTAAAGAGAAGGCAGCTCTTTGCAGTCATGAAGATAATCTTGCTAGAGCGAGAGCACTGACAGCAGGCAGCCTGGACTACAACAAGGAGCAGCAAACAATCCCCAGACTCAGAATTTCAGACACTAGAAGAAAATTCTTAAAGCAGATAAAACAATTTACCTCTCCCAGACAGGAAAATACCTGCAAACTTGCATCCAGACACAGCACATCGAGGAAAGCTTTGTCAGAGTTCACTTTTTTTCTCCTGCCTTGTGTAAGTCTACCAGACAATCTCTGCTTGCAACAGACATAAGTACAAGTATTTTTGTTACAACTGGGAGCTTTTTCGTTTTATCTCTACTTGAACATAATCAGAAATAAAGATCTCCTCCCCCCCCTTGTATACCCTACACTTAGTCTCAAACTCAAGTGAGTTTCTCACTATTTAGTCCCACTTCACATATATCACCCCAAAACCTTTCACCTTTCATCACAGCCAAGGGATTTTTTTGGCCCAGCACAGCTACCTCCACAGGAGCCCAGTGCACTTACTGCAGCGGTGACTTCGGCTCCTGGCACTTTAAGGTGCAATGTTTAAAGCCAAATATACAATAGACAGAAAAGGAAAAGGAGGTTCAGTTAGGAGAAACCCAATATCCAAGTACCACCTGCATGAAGTAGATGGAGACTATCCCAGAGCAACAACCAACCCTTCCCTTCATCACATGAAGTAAATTTTATTCCACTGCTGGGTATTAGTTGAGTTTAAAAGCCACGTACTTTTTATAGTTTAGTTCCCTGGTAAACCACCACCCACCCAAAGGCTTGAGGCAATGCAGAACTGGCTGCTTGGGATTTGCAGGGTAGAAAACAGGCTATTTTTGGTATTATCCCTTGGTGGTAGGATGAGAACTATGGGCTAAACTGTAAGAAACATCTTGAAGAGTTACATTTCGTGATGAAGGACATACACTTTTGAAGGGCGGGGGATTACCAGGAAGGACACTTCACAGAAATACTTCGCCCTCCTCATCCCTGCCAATCCAACCAGTTTGCAGAACAGAAATGCACGGTTAGAACATGACACCTCAGAAAGAACAACTGAAAAAAAAAAAGTCCAGATCACTCAGCCCAGCCTAAAACAGGTCAAGGACTTGCCCCTTCGAGATAATGTGGCCAGAGTCACAAAGGATATTGCTTAAAATACAAGTTTCTACCCTTAATTTGTATCTGGTCAACAAAGTTCAAAACACCAGCTCCTCCTTCCTTGCATGACAAGCTGACACCAAGCCCTGGAGAACAAGCAGACCACGCTGGCTAGAAGCAATGAGCCCTGGATGCACCAGCCTTCCTGCCTGCCCAGGACTGCCCACGCCTCAGAAACTGGGCCATGAGAAACACTTCCACCCGAGACTCAGGGCACAGAAACTACTGCAGAAGTTCAGCCTACAACACTAAAAGAGGAGCTAGGCACGTACAAGCACAGCTGTAGTACCTGGAGATCCTGAGCTGAAAGAAAACTCAGTGAACCCTGCTGTGGGTCACTGACAACAAAGTTTCTTCCCTAGAGGTTTTTTTTTTTCCTCCCACATAATATTTTTGTGATTTGGCCCCATATCCATGATGCAGATGTTAGCAGCTGCAAATGGAAGTGAGACATGGCTTTTGAATCACTGGGTCTGCCTGGTTGCTAACAGTTCAGAAGCAGAAAATAAGATGCATTAAACTTCTTTCTAGTCAATCTTTATTTTACACGTTTGCATCACAGCAGGGAAACCAAGTTACACAGACCGTCCTCGTTTCTATCTACCTTGCTTCTCTTCAATGTTTGCTGTTCTTTTAATAAAGTTTAAAAAAATACTGAAAAAAATCCATTCATAAAACTCTGAAGATGAACTGAGGAACAGAATATCTACAGGTCACCAAAACCCCTGAACCGGACCTTGCTACATAGGAAAAAGTCTTTTTGAGTTCTTTTGGAGGTCATTTACTAAAATGTATTCAGAGCTACATTGCACAAGGTGCCCTAAAGCTGCTTAATGTCAAGAGGATCTAGAATTAATTATTAATAGTTACTAAAGGGAAAGGGAAGCTATTTAGACCCATACTCTGTTTTGACAGAAGAGGTACCAGCCCCGCGCTCAGTACCCTCGCTACAAGACAAAGTGCTTCTGCTAACGTGGAGGCCGGGCTCTGCTTCGCTACACAGAGCAGAACACCGAGTGAAATCCCACAGGGAAATGTTTATTGAGAATTGTCCTTTCTACAGGATTGCTGCAGTCAAAACATAATTGGGTTCTTGAGCCAGTCAGCCTACGAGGAGCGACTCTTTCATCAGCCGCTTTCTTCCAGAACTGTCACTTTAGATACGAGTATTTCAGTATTTTTCTTAAATCCTGTTCCAGTCACTTAAAAGTACATATGTGCAAT
The DNA here is from genome assembly GCA_013396935.1 of Baryphthengus martii. Taxonomy (NCBI): domain Eukaryota; kingdom Metazoa; phylum Chordata; class Aves; order Coraciiformes; family Momotidae; genus Baryphthengus; species Baryphthengus martii. The sequence goes on along the minus strand of VWZK01009001.1, from coordinate 38,908 downwards.
TCTTAGAAGATCATTGCTATACCCAAGAGACAAACTACAAAAGGGAAAACACAGCTTCCCAATCTTGCTAACTAGAAGTGATTAATAAGCCCAAACCACCACTATACCCAGCAGCTACAAGAAAAGCCACATGAATCCAATTTAGAACATTTTCCAGCAAATCAGGCCCAGGGAACACAAAGAAACATTGGTCAAGTGCCTCTGGGCAGCACCACCTCAGTTTTGATGAAATAGTTTCCTGAAGTTCCAAGGTCACAGGTTTTAGACAGTGTAAGTCCCGTTCTGTTTGAAGTATCACTGCACCTTCCATCTGCTGCCGACCACAGCTCCGTGCTCTTTTGACAAAGGTGAAAAACGGGGAATGATTGAGGTGGAGGTCATCACACAGAATCAATAAAACACATTTGCTTTAAAGTAGAGGTCTGTTAGCTATTGTGACAGGCCAAACTGAAGGAAGATTTCCTTCCCTCCAATACTTGTGCTACTTACCTGATGATTTTTTTAATAGCTAAGCAACTTCAGTTCTCAGAGCTCAACAGAACATACAAATACCCAATATTTGCTTCCAATGCAGCCAGGCAATTTTCAAATAGGCAAGAAAAAAAAGCTCCTTTCTTGTCAATTTGATTGTCACTGGCCAGCCTGCCTTTCTCTAGGAGACACACACTGCAAGGAAAAAGACTTAACATGCTGAATAATCTTCCACTGGACTTGCACCAGATGGGGTGAAAGTCCAGTGGAGTGATCAGGACACGCGCTTCCACGGCCAGAAGGAATGTTACAGTGCTTAAGGACACATGGTGGATGCACACTCATGCTAGAGAGAGTCCACTTAGCCTAGAAAAAATACATTTTCCACGTTACTAGCTCCAAGACAAAATACTGCAATGCAGCAAATTTTTACAACATGCTCCCAGGGTGCGCCAGGATGGAAATCCAGGAACAGGACACTCGGCTGGAGAGAAGCACTGAACAATGCACCGCACAGATCATGACACGCTGAGTTAAATGACAACACGAAAGAGCATCTTAATAGGACAGCATGTGGGCTTCTTCGACTCAAAACTGCTACATTTTGAGCGAGCAGCAGCAATGTTCCAGATGACCCCATTACGTCTTGCTTTCTTTTAGTACATCTCTTGATGAACCATCAAGGAAAACATTTTCGAGCCTGAAGAATGCAAGAGTCTGGCAGTCGCACTGCAAGGCGGTTTCCTCTGGAAGACAGCCCGCTGAGCGGTTACAGCGGGAAGGAGGAGAGCAGCAGTGGCATTTGCATGTCATCAAACGGGGATTTATTAGGGCATAACCTGCGTTACAGCTGAAGACCGAACCAATCTCTTTTTTGTCTGCAGAGGGTGCCGAATACTCCACTGCAGCACCACACATGAGTGCGTTCAAGCCAGTGGATCTGGAACCGGCCCAGACCTGCTTTTCCAGGACTCCTGTCATTACACCGCCGGGCGCTTGCAGGGTGAGCAGTTTAGCTGCTCGCTTCAGTAAAAGGCAGAGACAGGAAAGTAAGGCTGTATCCCAAACTCATCTTTTCTATCTTCCCTCCCTGTGAAAGACAGAGCTACTGACCAGTCAGGCAGCTGTCAGGACACGAAGGGCAGGCTCTGCCAGCATCCCACCCGGCGAGCTCTAAGCTGCTGAATTTCACTAGCCCTAGTCATGCGCTTGCCAGTCAGGCAGCTGGGGGCTCGCTGGGGAGGGAGGGGAGCAGCCCTCCCTTCAATACTTGACAGAGCAGCACACACTGTGCTGGGAGAAGCACAACTGCAGCCATCCTCCCCGTCCTCCAGCGCCCCAGCCACCATCCAATTCAGCCTACAACCCTGCAAGACAAATTTTTCAACCTGCTCTGAGGAATTCCATTAAAGTGGAAATTCACTTTGGAAATGGCTGCAGTAAGAACCTTCTATCCCTCTGGTTTTTGATTTGTACAGCCACATCCATTTTCTTTACTGATGCTGAGGTCTGACTAGCTACGGGTGTACTGCTGGTTAGCATCCTGTGCTAAGTGACAGCTGAAGCTCAGGTCCAAACTTGGAAAAAAGCTCTTTCAAAACCACTTTCAGAGTACTGTCATGGGTTTTCATGCCAAGGCAGAAAGAAATCACCCATTTTTTGGCCTTTGACTAGTGAGCCAGGGACTTGGCAGATAAACCTACACCATACACAGCTGGAGAAAAAAGTGCATATAAAAAAAGAAACCTGAGACTAAGGTAAAAGCACTTGGCCGCTCCACTGATGCTGAGCTATGGAAGATGCAGCTGTTTGGAACCAGCTCAGCACAGGCTGAGACCCTGGCACAGCCCCTTCATGGTTTCAGAGGAAATGCCACACCTATCAGAATTTCACATCTTTTCGAAAAGGTATTAACAGGTTCTAAGAGCATCAAGTCCAGATTAATACTGTTCCTGCATTTCTGTTCCTGACAGCAAATCCTTCTCCCTCACCTACCCTAGTACCACCAGACTTCAGGGGACTACTCTGAACAAAGTTTATGAACGAAGTTTACAGCCTGTTTGAGCAGCCCTTTGGACACAGGCAATGGCAGTTCCACCGGGACAGAGTAACTGCAGAGTAAGAGGATCAGTTTTGCAGCTATTGAATTTAAGTATGATGAGCTGGGACTGCCTGTGTTTATGGTCCAACTCCTCACACCTCAGCTACCTGATACGCAGAAGATTTCTTCATACAGAAGGTCCAAAAAGGCTCATAGGTCACCAACACCCTTTCTGGTGGCGTGGGCTCTTTCCACTAAAACTATATCCTTGCAAGATAACGACAGCAAAAGGCAAACTATCACTGCTGTGATTACTATGCAGTTAGAGCTGAGGAGGAACACAGAGAAGAGGACTCTGCACCCAGAGGAGAGGGCTGTTCTTGTGCTTTATCTGAGAAACCAGTTCCACATATCAAAGCAGATAGATTCAGTTTTACTATTTCCATAACACCTAGAACCAACACCTGGAAAAGAAGTGACAACCAGAGAAAATGCTGCTGCTCTTCAAACAGCAAGTCTTGGTACAGGCCGCTCATTTCAGAGCTCTACAACCCCTGTTCAAGACTGAAGTGGTTCAAGGTTCCAAAGAAAATCATCCTTTAAACCTAAAGAATAGAACAACCTAGTGGCTAGTAGTCCTCTAACCAGTTCTGCCCCAGAGATGCAGTCCCTTCAGTCAAAAAAGCAATTCCGAAACGAATTTGTAAAGGACGCTGGCACATCCAGAGCTCTGCGACGATGCGTCTCCCTGTCACCCTGACAGAAATTCTTTGCCTGACAGCACCATATATCAATGTCTCTCCATGAACATTAAGGCTTCAGTGGGTCAGTGAGTTATACTTGATTTATTTTTCTTAAAGCTTATCCTCATTACATCAGTGAACTGCTTCCATCCTCCCCCAAACTAACAATCAATTTGCTAAGCCTTACTACGACAGCCGCAGGCACCAGCTTGCCTTACTCACAGTACTACAGATAAAATGCACGTGGCATTTCTAGCAGGTCTCTAAAAAATCAACTGCAAGTTTGCAGTTAATAGTCAAGACTGCCCTGCACAGAGGCTCTGGTCATCGTCTTCTCCTTTCCTGATAAAAGCAATTTAGGACTGGGAGCTGCAGTTGCCTGGTTTTGGTGGCAATACCATTTTGACCAGTTCAGCTCATCTCAAAGAGCAGCACCATTAATCCTACACAGCCAGAGGGGTACACATAGCCAGCCAGAGAGGATAAGTAATTCAGGATAATGGTGAGCCAGAAATTTATGCTGCAGTACATTTACTAGACAGAGTTCCACTGGAGCTTCTGGTACCGTTTATACTGTGCTAGAAAGGAGTGTCTTTTGGAATATCTTGAAAATGTTTTACCTTGAAAATATTTTATTAAGCAGAACAAAGTGCTCTGGGTCACAGCTTGGAATTGTTTACGACAGCAGGGCAGGGCCCTAAAAAGCAAGCATCAGTCTTGCACCTCTTGTGTACTTCTTGTCAGGTGGGTGTGAATCAAGAGCAACTCCAGGAAGAGTGGAGAACTTGCATTAGTGCTTATTGCACTGCGGGCTAGTGCTTTTAATGGACAACAGTCACTTGCTCCCTGGATAGCAACACATTTGAAAACCTGATGCATTCAAGAGGATACCTGCATGGATAAAACAAGATGACAACTTAGCAACTTCCCCACTGATGGGAGTAGTGGCAGAAGTCACCTGATCCAATACCCCACTGAGTCTCAAACAGCTGCAGTCGTTTCTATTCACTTGTTTTGCAATGCTTTGTCCAAGCCACAAGGAGAGTTTATAAAAAGAAAGAAATAAAAAATACTTACATCTCTTATCTTCTTTTCCCACCTTCTGACACGTTTTGTATTTCCCGGCATACACGTTACATAGCAGTTGTGTGTGTATATATATGCGCGTTATATAAAATATAGACTTTACATACACACTAAAGGTCTCTCTCCACATCAGTATTACACATTCTGAAGAACGCAGCTGCAAACAATTCAGAACACCTAACCAATCCAGAAAGGGGAAAAAAGAATAAGCTACCCAAAATCCCTAGGAAAGCTTCACACTCCTTGCCGGCATCAAGAGATCCCCTTCTCTTACGATCCAAGGAATAGTTATATTTTTGCACTGCTTTGTTCCCCCCCAGGCACACCCCACTGCAGGTTCAGTGTTGGGAAGTGCTAGTTGCTCCCTTTCCACTGAGAGTAATATTAATAAATTAAAAAAAAAGTTTCTCTGCAAGTGCTGCCTTAGTCCAGTCCGTCACGCCGTGCTTTCCCACTCGCCCTGGGGCTCTGCTGAACCATTCACCACTTTCTTGACCTTCTTCATGCCTTCCATTACTCCAGAAGTCGTCACCCTAGAAGAGAAGGGGAGAAACATCAGAGAAGAGAAGGGGAACTGCAACATCCGTCTCGCCAACAGCCCACATCCCATAACACTTCAGGTGTCTCTTTACCAGACCAAGCAATCCCCATGGTCTCTCTCTCCCATTGCTACCATTTTGCAGATCACCCAACACTGATGGGCACTGGGAGCAAAGCCACTTGTCCTTCAGAGCCTCAAGATCCTCCCCATCTATCATTAAACTAAACCAGCAAATGATATTTGCTTGTACTTGAAAGGATAGCAGGGGTGGTTAACAGTTAAACCAAGTGTTTATTTGCTAAAAGTAGCAGCTTGCTTATAAACAAACATTTTCATCCACCCTTCATTCTGTACATTAAAAATTTTCCATGGCATTTGCAGTATTTAATTGCCCCAACTGAAAATTATTAGCCTAATGCAAAGCAACTCCTGTTCATTGAGTAATTTCGCTATTAACAGAAACATCACAGAAGAGAAAGGTCATCCTTTTTATACCATCCAAGTCCGGATTTGTCATGGCAATCTGACCACCAAACTATAAAGCCTCAGAATACCCTTTCTCCAGCCAGAGCTGCACTGCTCCTCTCAGAACTATCCAACAAGCTCTTTAGCCCAGTAGCTTTCTCTGTTGCCATACAAAACGGGTTATTCACATGCACCAGCAGACATCTGCTTTATTCTTTTGCACAATACGATTCTCATTCCACACAGGTATTTCCCCCCCCCCTCCCAAAATGTGCTACAAAGGTTATTTTGGATGCTGAAAGGAAGAGTGTCAATAGCTCGGTGCATTCACAAGGGATGTCTGGAAGCAGACATTAAACTGTCCTGTTCAAAGATGCCGCTGTCAGTCTCTGGGTGCTTTCACCTGCTGTTTACCATGTAAGAATATTTTATTTGATCAGACTAGCGAACAACATTTTTACAGTGTCACCCAAGTAATCTTCAGACGCTCTTCTGATAATGCTCTCAGGTCCCCATTAGATATATCAGCTTCTGTTAGGTACTGTAAAAGCAACTGACTCAAACTGGTGTGTTTGGTGACTCTAATGGTGGCAGTATTGGGATTGTCAGGAGTTCAGATGCTTTAGAGTGGGCCCTGATGAGTTTAAGGGAATCGGGGAAGAGTCAGAAGAGTACAGATCAAAACTTCATTATCTATTAAAAAAAAGAGAAGAATAAGTAAGTTGCTTAAAGGAGAAAAATGGAATTAGTAAACATTTGCCTGGAAGAGATCACATGAAGCTTACCAGGACAGTGAACATACCGATTTCTCTTGTTGACAAAGGCTTTCCTACAGTTACATAGGGAAAAAAAATCTGGGGAAACATGAGCTAGACAAAACCAAAAGTAGATGCATAACTAATTGCAAAAGCACGTTTTGAGATGTACTTAATGGTTTCCTGTCAAAAAATGTAGGAACACTGAGTGTGGTTCCAGAGAGGTCTGTCCTGGGTTCACTTCTATTCTGTATTTGCAGGAATTGCCTGGGCGATGGAACAGAGAACTTGCTTATTAAATCTGCAGAAGATACTAAGAGCTACATATTTGAGAAGAGGACTAGAATACAGAAAGATTCTGGCGAGTCAAAGTAATGGTCTGAAAAATGAGACAAAGCAGCAGGACAGCTACAAAGTTTACTCTTCAGAAATAACAGACTTCGTAATCACAGAATATGCAGCTAAGTATCAATTCTTTGGGGAGGAGCTGAAGATACAACGGACTCCAAACCAAAAATGAGCAACTCGCATGGCAATCAAACAGCAGACATCCTGGGATCTATAAATAGGTGTTTTTACACACACATGACACCAAAGTAGTCCTAACACTTGACTCACAGCTAGTAAGATCCCACCTGGCACCCAGCCTAGATTTTAGCTCTGCACTCTAATACAATTACCAAACCCAAGATGATGACAAAAGTGATGAGAGGCTCCGGCTAAGAGGGATCATCCACTTCCCACATTCATGAAGGGACAGGACAAACAGCTACATATTGAAATAGCAGCCAGGCCAAGTCATGTCATTTATTACCAGAGAGGCCATTTACCGTCCTCCCCCAGTATCCCCACAATGACAGCAAAGAACCCAGAGAGATTTTTGGGATGGATTCTTCAACAGGGAAAGTTAACAAGCGCTGCTCTTGTCTCATGACAAGACTACGTAGTAGATCTCAAGTCCTCCTTCTCATTAAACCACTTCTCTCTTTCCAGAGGGAATTTCTGTGTCTGTCAGAGGGATACCTGTCACAAATGAGGCACACAAGGAGCTTGATGAACTCTCCATTGCACAATAGTATGTCCTACACAAATTTCAGCTGTTTCCCCCCCGCCCCATCTGTATTCAAGGTATTGCTGAATGGCTAACACTCAGAAGCATCTTCAGCCCTCCACGGTAGTGGATCTCAGCTGTCTTTTTTCCCCTCACATTTCTTTGGTTTATAGCCAACTGTGATACTGGCAACAGCTACCTTTACAAGCTATTGCAAACCAGATTGAAAACTGATCAGCCGTTGTGTAAAAAAACCTGATCTCTGCTGGGGAAAGATGTGGTAGGTGAAGAAAATCACTTCTAATAGAGAGCATCATGAATCAGTCCGTCACAAAGCACAACCTGAGAGAAAGTAGAGAAAAGTAAACAAGCAGGACTTGAATAGGTTGCCTCATGAGCCAGTGAGAAACTCCAGATGCCAAGGGATTAGCAAAGGTACCACAACAGTGTTACCACAACAGTTCACTGTGTTGAGGCTGGTTGGGTGTTAAGGAAAAACAAAATTAGTCTCCATGCACTCAGTAAGATGGATTTACTAAGTTGAAAACAAAACCATTAATGGCCTTTCCTGAAATTCCTCCTTCAGTGGCAATATCCTAACCCCACCTATGTGTATGAACATCATTCTTAACCCAGATCTGTAGAAGAGCACTTCGATACCTAACATTTAAAACATTCATTACTGAGCTAATGAAATATCTTACTGTAAGAGGAGAAAAACCCAAAACTGCTCCTTTTCCCCTTCCTTACCCCCACTTCATCTACTGTACTGTTTATATTTGTGCTCACGCCCCAGAAATGGCATTGGGACTGGAAGCCTGACAACCCTTTCTGCCAAGTGTGGCTGCACCTTTTCAAACAGGGTGCTTTAATCTAACAAACTGTCAGCAACAAGCCCACATACTGACAGAACGGGCTCAAGAGGCTGCCTAGCACAGAATACACAGAAAGGCACTTGGCTGATGATGAATGGCTATTGACCCTACTTGAAAAAGAACAGAGTGGTCCTTAGTTCAGATTTAGTCGTATACTCTCCCCTCTACCCGGACAATTTCTGTTGAGCCTGGTGTAACTGAGGAGAAGGTCCTGTAACTTTTGTGGATCGCTCTCCCAAGAGAGAGGTGTGTTAGTTGGAAAGACTTTTTACAAGTTATCTTTGCTGTTCTTGATTTATAGTTTAATTTTGAGAGTTACAAGGATTTACAGAGGGAGGATTTGTGCCCTATGCTGCTTCTGTCACACACATTTAGTCTTTGGATTTTTCCTGAAACTTTGCAGATTTCCACCCTGTTCTTATTCAGCTGTTTCTTTACTGCCAGACGGAGCTTTGTATAGTTTGCGTAGCATGAGAACAGACATAAGCTAGAGAGCTGCATTTAAAATATTCTATTTTTTCCATGCTTGCTTGTCTTCCAGCAAAACAGGCTTGATGACCTCACGGCTCTCCCCTCCCTTGGCTCATAGAAATGTTGAGTCTAAAGAAAGTGAATGCTTCTGCAGCAAATGTTTTAAAGAACCTGATTTTAGCAAAAACCCTCAGGGAGAAGAAGCCAACCATAAAACCTGGCAATAACACACGGCAGAACACTATCGAGTTTGAAGTTTGCAGGCTTTTAGCTTCTGCCACGGCCTCTGAAGCAAGTGGGCATTTATCACATGAAAGACAAAACACACTCATGCAATGGTTAGTCAGGATGCTGTCAGGCATTTAGTCACTTGCTCAAATAAGCTTTGGTATTTTTTCCACCCCTCAAAGAAATAACATTTAATATTCACAAAAGTAGAAATAGGACCTGCAAGATCAAGTCTACAAGAAATTTAATACACTTTCATTGCAGTGCTTCACCTATCACAGAAGGTGTACACACCCTGCTTTTCAAATCCCTGCAAACTGAACCTTCCTGGTGCAGCTGGGGAAGGGAGAACAAGGCACTTCCAGATGATACCCTGCCAAGTGCCCAAAAGGGAACAACACTCCCAAGGAACCAGATGAGGAAAATTCAAGCAAGGTTAAGGGGAACAAGCCACACGGCACAAGAATGGAAACTCCCAAGGCAAAGAGCAAAATGCCTTACTAGGAAAAGGCTTACAAGGAATTCTGATCCCTGACTTTCTAGTAATGTCTGTTTCACAACGGCAACACATAAATCTCTTAATTAGTTCATTAAGCTTTTTCCAGCTTATTTCTGGCATATTCCCCTAAATTTAGCAGCTTCTCCAATTTACTGAAAGCAGTAAATACAAGATGTGCCATATTATTAGTCCTAAAAACACCCAAGTAAAAATTCAGTGAGCATGTAACGCAAAGTTGAAATTCACTCTAAAAGTCAAAAAGGTAAAAAACCCTAAATTTGTTTCTATCCAGTCAAATCCTGCGACATCTTCCAGTTCAGACAGTGCCTTCCTGATGGGGACATTTACTTACCAGCTTCCAACTGAAACCAGTTTCTCACATAAACCACTTAAACACCTTTAAATGATTGCAATTTTAAGGTCAGTACCCCCTAGTTGAATTCCACCTGCAACGATGACAGATGTTACAGGCCCAAAGCAAAATCAGCTAAGCATTCAGAAATATCTTTGTTACTAGAGACGTTTCTGAGAAATTAAGCTCCTTGCATGACATTTCAGGTTGGATTTTACCCCAGACCACCTCATAGCAATTTCCCACTAAGATCCATTTCTTTCTGAGTTAACTATGAGGGCAAACACATCCTGACTTTCTTTCTTTTTTTACTGGGGGGGCAGTGGGGAAAGGGCAAAACTGTTATTTCACCAAAGATCAGGTAAAGGAGATTTGCCAAAATGGAAAAATTCTTAGGCACAGGCTTCTGAGCCTGTACATGAATTGCAATTATGCATGAAATGTATAACTACTGAAGAGATTAGGTTAACTCTGCTCCTATAAAAGCCAACAGGGGCTGTGGCAATTATAGGTGTATTCAACACTTCTAGCACGCTGAGTTTCTTAGGGCAGTCTCTATTACAGATTCAGAAATGCCACTCATTTTTAAAGTCCTCAGAAAACCACAGCAGAAAAAATGACAGGGACTTAGGTTGAGCCTGACTTTATAATTTCTCCAGACTCACTCAGGTCCTGCTGCATTTGTGGTGTCTCGTTAGCAGCAAGGAATAGAACAGGGAAGAGTACTGGTAAAAATCCCTCTCCTCAGCTCAGGGTTACTTAAGTTTCTGCAAAGCTACAGGCTGAACACCAAGGTAGAAGGGACCTTGCACTCTGCTCATTTATATTCTGTAGATTGGTAGTTCGTTGTTGGTTTGGGTTGTGTTTTGTTTTTTTTTTAATTATGAAGCATTAATGACAGTTTGTCATTAAGGCTCGGTGGTCACTAACCTAGACGAAATAGAAATATTTTTCCTTGATGTTTTCATGGGCATCATTTTGCCAGCTTATTCCACTCTGCTGCAATAGCCAGCTCAGAGGCTCCTATGCACATCAGAAATCTGTTAAACACACACCTCATCTTTACACCTGTGAGCAGATCCTAATCTTTTCCAAAGAATGATTAGAGAGTCTGAAGCAAGCTGGTTTGTAAATACTACTTTTCTCAAATCAAGTGAAGAGCTAAAAAAGGAAGGGGTGTGTGTGTGTGTGTTTTTCTTACACAGCTTCCATCTCCAAGTCATCCTCGTCGTCTTGAGAAAGCTGTAGATAAGGGTTGTCTGATGCTGGACGGAACTTGTACCCAGTGAGGACAAAGAACACGAGTGTGGCCATTTCATCCAGCAGCTGGAAAGTAAAAACACAAGACTGAAGCTCAGTCCTGTAATCTTTCATGGTCATGAAACATTTCTCCTCATTCATAAGGTTCAAGGTTTAATGGCCAAGAAGCCTGTACCACAGCAGAAACAACAAAGCAATTCCTGTCCTGTTATCATTAATCCTGGCTAAAGGCTGTCAAGGTCTTTGTTCTTTCGGCTTTCTCTGTCACTTTAAATACAGCTACAGTTCTAGCCATCACTCCAGTGCTTTCAAATAACTACAGTAAGACTTGGCTTTTAAATGAGATGGGGGAAAAAAAATCATCCCTATGTTGTTTGGTATTTCCAACAGTTAATGTATTCTAAAGACTCCCTGTACAGTTACTTGGATTATACGTTAAGAAACCAAGTATTTAAAAGTCACTGGGCAAATAAAGCCTGTAGATGGAAGAGTGAAAGCCTATTTCACTGGCTCCCTGGGGCCTCAATTACACAGGGGAAAACATGACTAATTTTTTTTCCTCCTTTATATGTTCTTGATTAATTTCCTTCAGACATTTTCAAATTGAAAGACTACAAATCAATAATGCAATTACTTTCGGTCATCTCATGTATAATCCAGCAGCCTTGCTGGACAAACATAAAACTAAAAATATATTCCTGCCACCTCAGGCATATCAGTGATAAAAATCAGGAGAAGAGGTGCAGCACTGTGCTTTGAGATACTCAACTACAACACAAGGAACAATTTATGGAATTTTTTTTGGTGCAGTTATATTTAAAGAATAATAGGAGAAAGAAAAAAATATCAAGCAATGGATGTATTTTCCTTTGCTGTCAAATACCTGGTACAGCCATTTCCACTGGAACGGAACAGCAATCTTTATGAGAATTGCAATGATCCATGTGAAGTAAATGTAACACACAATCTGGGAAGCAAAAGGAGAAAGCACGATGAGAACAAGAGCATTATCCTTATAGAACTTCAATTTTCCAGAAAAATAGCCCAAGCAATTCCCAGACAACTCATTATGTCAGACTAGCCTTATTATGCTCCTCACTAAACATGGAAGAGATCGACTGAGGGCTCTACTGCTTCTTGCACGTCCAAATGACTCAAGCTATTGCTAACATATTTAAGTTACAGCAGGAAATGCTTTAAGTATTAGGATTTTGTAGAACTTGGAGAATCACGATTGTAATTTATTACTCTTAGCACTTGTAAGAGTCTGAAATGAGGCCGCTGGAAATCATTAAGAAGCCTGTGCTCTCTTGGGAGGTAAACTCATGGCTCCTGCTGACTTAATCAGAAACTGCACACATGCATCTCAAGGCACCATTTGGTCCATGTTTAATTTTTAGCAAGTTTACAGTACGTTATTCGAGCCCATCAATTCAACTGGCAGCTCAAGCTGTCTCCAGAGAAAATGGGTAAGCATTACAAATAGCTGGAACCAATTTAAGGATAAACAGAAGGATGCAACCACTAGGAAAAGAAGCGAAGCTGATTTGAGGATCGTAACCCAGTTGACCAAGAGGCCAAAGTGCAGCAGTGCCACACAACTAGGAACATCTCCTCCATGTCCACCAGCTAGGGTAGCTTCCACGAAGTAATTCACTGAAAGGCTTGAACAGTTTCTAAGTGTTCTTTGTGTGTACAGGTGTTTTACTTACCATAACGTAGTAATGTCTGAAAAGCTTCAGCTTTGCTAAGTTAATGGCAGCTATTAAGAAAAAACAAACCAAAAGTCCATCAGAAAATTGTTAAAATGAGGCAGAGTTGCTGGTCTGCAAGGCAGGCAAGTGGTCAGAGCTAGGACTTGGATAATCCCAGATTAGAAGCGTTTGTCCCACAGCCTACTGGATTCTCTGAGGAGTGCCAGGCTGGCTTGTCTATGTACTGGATAACTAGTTCTAGGGTGAACTCTCTCTTAAAAAAGCAACTTAGTGAGATCACTTTTACAGTCAATTTTACAGGCACATACTCTGCAGTACGGGACCTTTCTCGATCTGTAGACAGCCAACTATGCACTGTCACCTCACTCTTGCCAGAAGGGCCACACCACTTGACGTCACCTCCTAGAAAATTCCTGTCTTTTATGAAGTACGTCCTGACCTGCTCTGTGCCTTTAGCTGACCTAAGAAACTTTGAGGTAATTGTGGTTCTGGGAATCACCGCATTTTGTTGAACAGCGGCAACGTATTTTAACATCTAAATTGTATCCTCCATCATTCGTGGCTCAGTCACAACTCAGAGGGGAAACGGGAAGTCACACTAACTAGTTCTCACAGCAAATGCATGTGTTTCAGTCACAAACCATGTAAGCTAAGGCCCCAGGCTAACCTGTGTTCATTGGACAGATTACATCAGCTCCTGAGGAACGCTGCAGATATTCATGTGAACGAGCAGAGGTCAACAACAGATGGAACAGCTGTCAACTCTGGTTTGAGCGTCGGGTTTTATAGGTGCAGCAAGATTACAAATATGGACTCCCGGTGCTTTTGTGACAACAGGAAAGACAAAGAGTCCAAGATATGTTGACAGCATACAGAGATGCAATCTAGAGCCCATGAACACAAGCTGCCAGTTAGAAAACACCGCTATATACTTGCTGGTATTCCCTCCAAGCCCTCATGATTTTTTTATCAGATGTAGAAGTGCAACATATCGTGCTTAAGATCATCTGCTCTCCCTCACGGAAATAACCCAGTGCAAAAAGCAGACTTCTAAAAGGCTGCGTGTATTTGCACAGAAGGTCTTCCAGGTTCACGGTAGTGCAAAACATAGTAGTACAGATCAGGAAGAGGAGAGCCGATAGCTACCAAAGAAACACTTCGCTTCCTGTGACAAAAAACAATGAAGCTTTTCTTATGGAAAGGTAATGTCAAATGCACCACTCAAACTCTTAGAGGTTCCCCCTGGATAAGCTATAGGGAAGAGAGACCATGTTCTGTTATAAACGTACTTTGCATAATCTAGAGATCAAATGTCACTTTCCAACTTACCTTTAGGGTTCCAGGAGAACCACTGAAAGCTATGGATACCTTAAGACAGACAGAAACCCTTCTCCAGCAGATGTACCCCAGCAGATGTACCGTAACAACAGCACCTGACTAACACAAGGCATAAACTGACTGAAAAGCAGATAAAACTAAGCTAAGAGTAGTTTTGATTTAGTGCTGGCTAGTGGCTTCTACACATTTCCAAACAGCATGTTTAACTTTTGACAAAGCACAGGCCATGTCAGTGAGAGAAAGCAGAGCCAGAGCTCAAGAGGACAAAAAAAAAAGCAAACCTTATTTGTGAAGGAACACCAAGTTTGTTTCCATGCAGCTAAAGCCTGCACTGAGCACCGCTCATCTGAACACCAGACTGGGTTGGCTTTGAACCAGACTGCTCACGAGGGCAATCTTACAGCACACTCTGCCAGAGGAACACTAGTCTTAGTTTTGGGAGGGTGTTCCCTTCTGGACAGGGATATGAAACACTGAACACAGAACAGCATCTGTTTTGCAACACACGGTTGTGGTCTCCAGAAACCAATGCCCAGGACATGCATGTGCAGGGTACCAGCAGTGAAGCACAGAGCACTTCACTGGGCAACAGTAGGCAAGACTTGGAACTGTTAGAATAAGAATCTATCCAAATCCTTAGTAGCTAAATCAGCCCTGAAATCAGCAGTAGCCCTAAATCAGGTTTAGCTACTTCTACCCCATTTCCATCCCTTGCAAAAGTCACTTTCTCCACATTTAAGTGGCAAAAAACTTAACGTATTTTCATGGGTCTAGCTCTCTACCAGATAACCTCATGTTAGAAGTGTTTCATAATACAGTTGGAGAAGGATTAAATTGTATAAATATGCAGGACAAGCTTATTAAATCATGAAGCAGGGAAGCAATATCGTCCTATTTAAGGGAGAGCTACATTAAGTATGACCATGAAGATCTTGTGATTTACGACATAGCGGTTTGTACACAGAAGGATCTATTTTGAACTCAATGCATTCATCTTCAAGAACTGCCACCAACTGGTGCAGTGACAGGCCAGGAGAATTACCAGGCTTTACAGTTAAAGGAACACCAACTCACCAGCTGTGACTCAAATTGCCAGTCCATCAACAACCGAGTGAGCTGAGGAGGGATTTCTGGTGGATTCAGGCAGTGCACAGGAGGAAGGGATAGTGAAGCCAAAGATCTGGCTGCCAACTGAAGTGTCACAATGTCACTCCTCCCAGCTGACAAAGCACAGCTCAAGATCTCACTTATTCACCGTGATAAGCGACAGAGTCATAGGTTGGCACATCCAGATATTTAGAGCGTAGGAAAGGGTGAGAGGAAGAAAGAGACACCCACCACCAAGTAGAAAGACTGAAGAGCCACCTCTGGAAGCTGGCTTGCTTATTTATCACAACAAGGTGCTCTCCTCTAGCTGCCTCAACTTCAGGACTACTTCTCTCCACTATCAGATACTAAAGTTGGTATTAATGTGCATCTACAAAATTCTGACAGTTTTTTGGGGTTTTTTGTTGGCTTTTTTTTTTAAACAGCTCAAAGTTACAGCACACACTGTTCTGGAGAAAGTCTAAAGTCATCCTTGCTTGGCATCAGCAGCCTGTGAATTGCTTCTCCACGGGCTGAATGTGCTGCAAGCAGTAACACCTGAGTCTCGCTGTGCTGGACACTAAGACTTCGATTCTCCGCAGCCTGCCAGTGCAGACACTGACAGCAGCATGGGAAGGAAAGAGGCCAGGCCAGCAGCTGTCACTTACAACTTGAATCACTCGCAGCCCCAACCTGTAAAGCTGTGATAACGCAGCAGCCATCCCAGCAGGCAGTAAAGGTTGAGGAAATTTATGTTTTGAGTATGATAACCATTCTTCAAGGAACAGTACTTAACTGCAGAGAAGGGGAGGGAGGGGGAAGGTAGAGACTTTCTACCAAAGGTTTTACAAATGCATTCAGACTTGCATTCTCTCTCTTTCATATAGTAATTAAAAAGATAAAAGCTATCCTCCAGGAAAGGTTTATAACAACATCTATATCTCGCTTCCCTCAGTCTCCCCCTCTATCACCATTTGCTTTAACAGCTTGTGCCTGCAACAGCCTGATCTGCATCGATCAGAACGCAGCATATCGCACAATTTTGATCACCAGTCTCTTTCAGGTTGCCCCCCTGTGCCAATTTCAAATGTTGAGATGGTCTGTAAGGAGGGGAAAAGAGTCAACCTATCCACTACAGCCTCGCACACCATCAGACAATAGCTTTTTGATGAATAAATCTGACCTTTGGAAAATATATGTCGGATAACAATAGCAGGGCTGCTGCTGAGGGCACAGGGAACTCGCATCCAGACAACACAGTAGGCAAGGACAAACCCTAATGCATCCGAAGTGAACACACTGAAGTGCAGCTAAGAATATTTCTAGGATGCTTTGCGTGTCATAGTAACTCTGGTCCATTTGAGATGCGATCTGTGCCAAACAGCAAATGGAAGTTTGCTATTCTCCCAAAGAATGAAGGCACACACGTAGATCTAGACCTCAAAAAGCAACTTCACGAGGAAGTCTGAGGAGTATGGCCCTGTAATCTCTACAGCACTCTGCTTAAAAGCATTCCTATGCTTGAAAAAAACCAAAGAGGTCAGGCAAACAGATACTGCAGTGCTCAGTGTCACGCATGAGAAGGTAGCACAGACTAGTTAATCATGAATATTCTGAAACACATTAGTTGTTTGGCATAAGAATTCCCTGCTGGAGTCAGAAGGAAGTCCAAAGTCCAGGCTAAGCAATGTATCTGCAACATGGAATCGCTCCATCAACCCTGGAGAGCTATCTGGGGCGCCTGGAAATGGCACGCGGCAACAGGACAGGCCGATTTCATTTCTCAACTTGCATCTCAACATTTCCCAAAGCCCCAGTGCTATCCATCCAAGTCTCGACACTTAAATCACTGAGCTTTATCTCAAGGTTTGAAATGCCCACGTACTGCCTGCAGCACGTTTACCCCTGCGCCACCCCGCCGCCGGAGAGCCGCCAAGGTGTTTTAGCAGGGTCTCCACAGAGCCATCGCATCCAGCGTCTGCTGAGCTCAGCTAAGCAGAGGGTGCTCTGCACCGCACAGGACCAGGCTCTTTGTTCACAGCATTTTCCTGGTACAGGAGCAGGAAGACACTGAATAGGGCAAATGGTTTTTCCTTCCATGGGGGCAAGCACGAAAGGATTAATTATCATTTGCCTACAGCACCCAGGGAATGTTGCCTGGGAGCGGCACACTGCGGCGTACTTCCCCTAATTCTGCTGCCAACCATGACAAGCTGCAGTGCTTCAGGAAACAGCTAACTGTTCGTGATCAGACTGCTCCCAGTTTCACCGCTCTCAGCACACACACACAGACGTACAAGCAGAAGAAAAACTGCAGTGGTGTCTCCAGCCGTCCATTCCTCCCTCAAACAAATGACTCGATACACGAGAGTTGGTCATAAGACTCAAGAGGTCCAAAAAACTTTGAGTTTGAAACACAAATAAGCAAGTTTACTACAACATACTCTTCCTTTTTTTCACGATGCCTGTAAACAAGGCAGTGGTAGCTGAGCAACCTTCCAGCCCCAACAATTCTAGCTTTGTGTGCAAGATTGATTTCCTTAAATCTGCAAGACACAATGCAGATGTAGAAATGGACAGAGAGCACAGCTCCTGTCTGAAAGAAGATACAGGACAGACCAAAGAGCTGCAGCCAGGCACTCGCTTAAGTCTGAAGGTGGCAACTTTAAAAGGCGACGAAAAAAAAGCTTCTAAAAATGGGATGTTTACGCCCACTGCTCTGCAAGATAAGAAGCCTGTGTAGGTCAGATATTTTGCTTTAAAGATCACCTTCAAGGGAAGAAAGCAAACAATGAGGCAGCTCAAACCCAGCAGTATCAGCGTGCTGTGTCTACTCTCCACTAGCAATCCACAGCATCAGTTCATGAAAGGGCTCCCTGGATAATTAGGGCTTTAGATCCACACCTCCAGCTTTACCAGTTTGAACACCCTAAAAACAAAATCAAGTTTAAATGATGATTAGCTAGTGACTGCAAACCACTACTACTTACAACAAGCCTTTTTTAATTACTGTACACTGCTAATACAAAGGCCTGTGGCAAGAAGAGCTCTCAGGCCAGCAGACTGGTAGTTGGACCAGTGTTCTGCTTCATTTCTAGTCCAGTCACGTGGCAGTCAGGGCTGTGCTTGACCCAAGGGAGTGCTATCTAATAAACAGGTAGTGAAGCAGCTGGAAGAGGACAAGACAGACAGACAGTCGGGAAATACCACAAGGATATTGAGCTATGAAGTCCTGGAGTTGTTAGTTCTCATAGACACAGGGAAGCAAAAATAATTTTCCTTAGGTCTTTTTTACCAGCAAGAAGGTCACCAGAAGACTCAGAGCCAGGAAAAACAGCTATTGAATTTATATTATACAATTCCCCAGGACATCCTATAAGTTAATGAAGTCTGGGTGAGAGAACAGGGAAAGCAGCCACTGAGGTAATACTAGACAATAAATTCTAACAGGCAATAGGCAGCCCAACCAGAACTGTCTGCACCACATTCAGCCAGTTTTAACCACAGTTAAACTGCATTTGAGGGGATCCCAGAGCTTTTACCACTTCAGGAGAAAGTTAACTTTGCAGACAAAAAAATTAAAAAATGCTGGTGATTTCGAATTAGTGTTGGTCCTATTTTTCTCATGAGAAGCTAAAACCCTGAGCAGCATCTCTGTAGAACAGGGCCTTCAAGAGCAGCTTATGGAGCTAAGAACACATCATTTTAGTCAAGACTGTTGATAAGCCTCATATGATGACTTTCCCTTATCACTCGGGGTTTTCTCAACCAGTTGCACGAGCAGCCTGACATGATGAGGTAACATTCTGCTTCTGGCACCACACTGCCATTCATTTGCTCCCCGAGGGCTCCTATCAAGAGCCTCTAAACACTGTAACCTCACTGTACTTCACAAGTGAGTCCCAGCACTGTGCCTGTCCTGGCCACAATCTGTTGCCAGTCTGTGCCATGTTTTCCCTAGAAATTGTTTCCTTAGCTATTCTTTCATTATTAGTGTAGCATAAACCAGCTGCTAAGCCCCTCTCAACACACAATTACTGAACTTGCAGAATCTGCACCACCAGATGGTAACACCGGTAGGTAAAGTGTGGTACCAGTAGCAGGTGAACGCACAAGCAACACTGATGATGAAAAGTGCTGTTATCTGTGGAGAACACCACAAACCAGAAGACTAAGAACAGCCCTGAGAGGCTATTACACATAGCACTGAGTAGCTATCAAGACACAAGCAGCTCTTCTCAGATCACTACTTTCTTTTAACTCCATTATACGACAGATTGCATCCTTCAAAACTACTTGGGTTTTACTCAGATCTGGATTCCACCCATTGCGACGAACGGTGGACAGGTCCAGACTGCATGCTGAACATCCTTGCTGTTGGCCACCTCTCTTTTCTCCTTCACTCCCTATGTTTGGAAGTTAAGCAAACTCCATAGCACCATCTTGTGATATGAACCATCAAGTGCAAGGTAGGCTCGGGGTGATCACCACCTGAGGCCACACAGATCTAAAGGTTGTGTCCCAGGTTCTGCACCAGCTGCTCAGTGCTCAGCATCAGAATACAGGCTCCACCACCACCCAACAGTTCTGACTTCCCTACAGAAAAGCTGGCCTCCATTTGCAGTCACACGAGGTGACTTCAGCTAAGAAGCAGGCCTTACATATCTGAAGTCCTCGGTTCAGAAGAAACAGACTGCTTCAAGGAGTGTCTCAATTTCAGCATATTTTAACAGTAAGAGCACAAATACTCCAGAACATGTGCTCTGTGGACAAGGTAGAACAAATTCATCAGTGAATGTCATTGAAGCCACATGAACACACTGATAAAAAGCTATGAATAACTTTCATGTTACGTTATCAACACTAACCTCTTTCATATTACAGAATCACAGAATATCTTTGGCTGGAAGAGACCTTCAAGAACATCCAGTCCAACCTTCGACCCAAAACCACAAGCTCTCCACTAAATTGTTGCTAAGCACCAGATCCACACGTCATGTGAATACTTCCAGGGGTGGTGACTCCACCGCTGCCCTGGGCAGACTATTCCAATGTTTGATAACCCTGTCAGTGAAGTAGTGTTTCCTAATACCCAGCCTAGTTTCTACTAGAAATTAATATTTCTCCCCTTTAGGTTGGGAGCATTTTGTGTATGTTATGTATATGGTGGCTGGTTGTTTAACTGCTTGGAATCTCAAAAAAATGCTGGGCTCACCTTAAGTATTGTTTCAATTTACCAGGTAGCAAGAGAAGATCTAGTCTTTGGTCTGCACAGAGCTGAATTCCATACCCAGCCTCATACTTCACCTACTAGAGTACACAGCCAATCTGCATGGAGATGCAAGTGTCTAGGTGGAAGCCAAGGACACAGCTGGAAAAAGTGTGCAGACTTAGGAGGCTTTCTTCAGAAAGGACAGACAAGGATCAGGCTGGGTTGAAAGGCTGTTGCCAACAAAGGACCTTCTACAAAGAAAGCTTTCAAGAAAAGTAAGCCATCAAATGACAGCATATTGAAGTGGTTGCCTGCTTCCAAGGAAGCCAGTGCTACGCTCCGTCGCTTGCATCTGCCGCCAGCTGAGAAATTAATTCAGAAGTGAGCGAATCAAGCAGGAAAAGCACATGGTACAGTAGCCATATTTGGGTTGGCTTTCCATCCATCATCTCATTCTCACTGCTACAATAAGCATAACTTGACTTTGTACAGCAGCTTAAAGGATGGCTTGTGCAAACAGACGAGACAAGAACGGTGTTACACTGAATGCCAATTCAGGTTTGGTTTCAGAATGAGGTTTGTCTCCCTCTATTCTGGCAGCAGCAGGTTTCTGCAGAAATTGAAACAAGAGGGTCTATTCTGACCCATAGTCAGCAATTCTGGAATTCATCTCTAGTGCTGCTTCTGAACACCTGAGTCGGAGAAAAGATCTTTTGCCAAGATGTCAAGATGATTTGCTCGAGATGTCATGTTCAGCTTGAGCTCCGAGAGCTGTGCAAGTACCAGAGAATCACTTCCACGTAGGAGTTCTGATAGTCAAAGCAATACATGAAAAAGATCATTTCCCAAAAGTTGTTCCCATGAGCTCACCAAGGAAGAGCAGTATTGTGACACTCAGAGCATCACAAAAAACTCAGGTTTTGTTTACGTATTTTAAATCAGCACCGTGTTTGAAATTCTGGCATTGTCTTGTGGCATGCAACATAAAACAGAAAAGAATTACAGATACTTGCCTTTCCCATCTGTCGCTGAAGCCTCCTGTAAATGTCTTATTGACCTGAAAAGTCAAAAAAAAACCAAAGAAAGAGTAGATTAGCGGTTAAGTTTTACACTCCCTTTTCCCTGCAGCCCTCTAGAACGCTGACAAGTTTCGTTAGCTCTTTATGGCTGGGGTATGCTCATGATTAACTGTGTTTTGCATGCTTGGCACTGCATATATTCCACATCAATCTACCCAGCCCAGGCAGTTAGTTCAAGTATCTGTATCTCCTTGTGATTAAGAAAGCCGATTGCTAAAGCCTCCTTCAGCCTACAGAAAGCTTTGTGGGAGGGAGGGAGCACAGCGAGAAACTGGGGCATTTTCCAGCATAATGCTTTCCACTTGTACGACTAAGCTGAGCTACTATTCAGAGTATTGCCAAGCATTTGGCATCTTACTGCTCTTTTAAGCTCTTTTCATTTAAATAGCTGATTACAGCTTACACATCTACATAGGCAACTTATGTAACAGAAGCTACCCTGCAGGAATGCAAATTGAAGGGCCAAGTCTTAGTCACCTTGCTCACATGAGTCATCCCCCCAGCTGCAGTGACACTATCCAGATGAAAACTGGGCAGGATTTTACGTGCTGGGTTTCACTGCCCGTTTGTGTTGGTGTCATGACGATGCAGGAACACTCACTGCACGCTGTAAACAGGTACAGGGCAGTTCACCCAAATGCACTTGTTCTTCAGATACAGTTCCTTTCTAGAAAGCAAGTTTTGTCCCAGGGTATCACTAGGTAGGACACAGGGATTCTGGCATTAAGGAGTAAGAGGTGCCAGCGTAGAAGTCACCTTTACTGCAGGAAATCAGAGTATCCCTACAATTAAAGTTAACATTCCTGCAGTTGTACTTGCCATAACCAATAGCTCTCAGCCTCAGAAGAGCTGTAGGATTTTGACAGGAACAGGGAAAGGAATAAGTGGGTAGTGCCAATTTCTTGAGAGACATTTCCCAGCCTTGGCAGAAGGTCACCAAGATTGTGTGGGGTTTTGCCCTTACACAGAGGACAACTGGGAAGGTAGGGACAGCTGAAATCCACCATCGTAAGTCAGGTTGAAGCTTTACTCCCATATATTGAGTAACATGTAAGTTTGTTTTCACACACATATGCATTATGAAACAGTTCTCAAAAACACCGAGTTACACACTCAGAGGAGAGTGAGGACATGTTTTTATTAGACATTTATATTCATCTTGCGTTTCAAAAAAATACCGGAGAAAAATAAGATTATTCTGTGTTTGCTATCCAAGGAGCCAGAAGCTTCTTCATATCCTTTAAATGCAGCTGTTTATCCAATTAAGACTAAAATTAATTTAGAAGATAAATGTTCTGACTAACTGGCAAGAAACAACAATAGTGTTTATCTGAATTATCTGTGTTTTGGTCGAGTTTTATATAACTAACATTATTTCTTGCCAAGTAGAGTGGAAGGAAGGGCAGGGAAATGCTCCCTCTGGGATTATTGCTTCTCAATAGTCAAATAAAAATGCAGCTACTCTGCTTGAAGGCAGTACTGATCTTAAACAGCACTATTGTTTTAGAATTTAGCAGCCTGGTTTCCACCCTAAGTCAGTAAAGTAAAACCCCATTTCTCAATGTAAGAAAGTCAGCGCTTGTGCGAAGCTCCAAGTTCCAAAAATGACCTACAGCCTGCACTATGCTGGCCACACAAGTCACCACCGACCCCATCCTCGCTTCAGCGTCCCCAAAACAAGGATCTTCCACAAGACAAGACTGAAGGCTTAAGACTGGTAACAGTTTAAAGAAGATAACAAAAAGCTTGACTCCAAAGGGCCTTTTTTTTCCTTTGGCAGTGTCTAACTCACTAGCAGTTAATAGCCATGAGCTCGGCCACAGCTCAAGCCATTTGGGCTCAGAAAGCACACGACACATACAGTGACTCACCATACCACTGGAAATAGGATGGCTCCACAGCACAGCAATTCTACCAAGAAGAGGATTTCTTTCCAGAGGCCATATTCAGTTGTCCCCTCTTCTGTTGACTCTATGATAATGTATGCCACATTTGCCAGTACCTACAGGAAAAGACATGCTTAATGGTTTCAGAAACTTTTCAAGGAGATACTAGAAGTGGGCTGCCAATTCAGCAAGAACTGTCCTCCAGCTGCAGAAAGAGCCCGTTCAGTAAGATCAATAATAATTCTGCAGCTCTATGTCAAGAAAGTCACCTGTTCAGCAGCATCTGTGCAGGATTTACAGAAATAAAACTGACTGGAACTTATTTCTGCTGACATTCAGAAAGCAGTCCTCTGTTATATACTGTGCTGAATCTACTGTACCAGCAGAGATAAAAAGAGCAAAAACTATTTATTATAATACAGAAAGAAGACTCTGCGTACACAGAAACAGCTTCAACGTATTGTTCTAAATTAAGGCAGTAATTCAAATCAGTCACTGCCAGGTTTTGTACTCCATACCTGAGCTCTGTAAGAGCCTCTAACACTAATGATATACTTCTGGTTTGGCAGCTGGGTAAGGGACTCTATCTGGAAAGGCAGAAAAACTGCTCTATCTGAAAAAAAAAAAACAAATAGAAGTACTGCCCTCCTATGTACTTCAGCTTCTGGAGCAGGAGACAAGCACTGATCACACAGAACACACTGGGAAATTTTCCCCTCAGACCCAACGGGCTTTTAAGTCTGCTCCCCCCCACCTTTTTTCTC
This sequence comes from Baryphthengus martii, assembly GCA_013396935.1. Taxonomy (NCBI): domain Eukaryota; kingdom Metazoa; phylum Chordata; class Aves; order Coraciiformes; family Momotidae; genus Baryphthengus; species Baryphthengus martii. The sequence continues at coordinate 14,990 of VWZK01009001.1, read as the reverse complement.
CCCCCTTTAAGCCCATTGGGCAAGCATTTCAGAAGTGACAGCTTTAATTTCTCTGCTTAGTAGCTTAGTACTGGTTTGCAGCCCAAGTTTTGCCCCAGCATGAGCTGCCTTACAGCTTGTTTTTCATTTGATGACACTATTTGATCAGTGTTATCTCGTACTTAATACAGGGAGAAAGGTGGGGCAAATTTACAAAAGCAACTTCTGGCCCAGGAAATTCCAGCTGCACTTGTATAAACTTCTTGGTTCCAATATAAGCAGCAACTATGCGGTATTTTGTGAAGGATTCACAGCCCTTCACGCTTTGCAGAAGCAGCTCTCCCACAAGACCGTAAGTATTAACACAGCTCAGTCCTCACCTGAAGTGGGATGACAATCATGAAAATTTTTTTGTCTTTATCTGACAGGATGTGTTTAATGAAAGCCCAGCCTGTGCCAATAAGGGCGATTGTGATGAACAGAAGAGCACCCTTCAGTCTGCAAGAAAAACAGATACTGCAGTGAGAGACTTTATTTTATCACGCTTTCTCTTCTGCCCAGGTTCTCTCCTACAGGTAGTAAAGCCACAAACCCAAACAAATGCCTTGCTATTCATAATTTTGGCAAGTGCTTATCCTGCAAGAGTGAAGCAGATGTACTTGCTTACAACTGTGTATCACATGGCAATACTACCCTTCATTCACAACTGTCAATATCTGCAATCTTCTCCTGGGGGAGTTAGCCATTCACCATCGTGAACAGGAGAAAACACTGGCAGCTGTGCCCTCTTACCATTCACACCAAGAGCAAATTAGATACTTGAATATGAGTATGAACAAAGAAAAGCAAAGCATTTCTTGTCCTTTTACTCCTCCACCCACATAAGTGCCAATTCTCCGCAGCTGCCCCTCTGTAAGTAGAGCTTTCCCCTCCACACGGCCAATTGTTGTCTTGTCATTCAGACCACAGTACCAAAGAATCAGCAATTTTCCAGTTTGTTCAGGAGGGGCTCAGCCCCACGGGGTATTCAATTCCATTGTCTGAATCTATCACATCAATCTTCTGACAGACTTACAGGTGAGTGATGTAATAAACAACGGCCCAGCCTTCAATAGGAAATCCCTGAGAAGAAATGTAGTGATAGTCGATCTGGAAGCAGAAAATACAGTAGGGTACTTAACAAGCTGCTCGTCAGTATCTCAGCCCTGTCTATAACACAGCTCTGCCCGACAGCCACTTCAAGTCTCATTTTCCAGCCAGGGTGTACAAACTCTTCCTCCCAACATGTTTTAGTTTTGTTTAGCGAGACGGTCAGGTCATTTCCAATCGCTGGATTTCCTAAGTGTGAGTGGATATAGCTCATACAATCTACATCCTTCCGACACAGCTCCCACACTTCACTCTAGTTAAACAACTGTATTTGTAACTGATTTACTCATTCCTTGTTCAAGTTCAGTTGCATTAGGTGAAGAGGCTTTCTGGTTTCACTTTCCATGGAAACCAGATTCAACTCACTGGATTCCAAACACACGTGTAGCAGTTACCCTGTCCTGACCACAGAGGTGAAAATCACGGCTGGCACAAGCACTGACGGATCAAAGGCTCGCCGTTCCCTTTGTTTATGAGACCTTTCCAGTGGAAAGGCAAGGTCAATACAATTCAGAGACTTTTATGCATTGAAAGTGTTGAAGTTTATCATATTAGGTCTGTTACAGTAGACCATAATACCTCATCTAAAGTATTGCCCTTGAATTCCACAGACATTCATCAAGGTTTCCATTTGCTAACATTTATTGCAGGCCGTGCAGCTAAAGCAGCATCGTAACTCAAGCTTTCAGGCCAGCCTCAGATGGCCAAAACATTAGAATTCATGGAACTCATTCAGCCCTCCCGTGCTCGCTGCTGCACCACTTCAGGCCATGATCTCAATCGTATTTAAAGTCAGAATTTGCTGATGAAAACTGAATCACTTCCACCAAACAGCTGCAGTTCAGTTCCAATGCTTCAATATGAAAAACACTTCTCCCTCTCTCTTCCATTCCTCCCCCAAAGCAGATTTCCCTAACAGCAAGCCCTGGATTCCATGTTTCTATTTCCTAGCTGAACAATTTAAGGCAGAGCTGTTATACGTACCGCATGGAAGACTAAGGACAGAGATTTTGTGAAAGGGAGCGCTGCCATTAGCCAGTGAATCTTAAATACATCATTCCTGAGAAGAAAAAAGAGCATCAGTTAAAAGCCAGCAGTAAAAATTTCAGTTCCTAAGGATATTTCTTTAAAATCTATAACGGTCAAGCAGTAACCCCCTGGCTGAGCTGATTATTAGTGTAAAGAATTCCCCATAATGCTGCAGTCCAAGTTTTTGCAACATCCTGAACATTTCAACTACATGTTCTTTGTGTTCTTAATACAGATTTTTAATACTTGTGTTAATTAAAAATAGTAACTCAGAGGAACCTCTTGCATATATAGATAACTGCTAGAAAATTTGCTGAATGTAATTCAAGCATGTATTACTCCACTCTCTACCCCCAAATCACTACATTACCAAGTGAAACTCAGACTACCAAATAATCTGATCACTAAGTGAACTCCTAAGTAAGAGGTAAAGCCAAAGTGGAATCAGAGGCGCTCCTGACTTCTGTTGCTCTGCTTTAACTATTAAGCAGCATGGTTTTCAATTAGGAATTCCTAGCACTTTCAATCATGGTCAAAATGTTTGTGGCTTTCCACAAAGCCGTAAGCTGCCATTCCTTATATGAAAAAGAAAAGGACTAGTTTTTCTTGTTATTGGAAATTTTCAAACAGCATTCTCCTTTTGCCATCAATTACAGGAATTACCTGTTTATTTGTTGCCACAATATATTTTAATATGTATACTACGGGAAGAACTTCTTAACGTAAGACTCGACAACTTGAGAACAATAGACTGCAACAATGCCACTGACTGGATTGGCTGCTTTCAACTAGAAACTGTATGTAGTAGGCACACAATATTGAGCCAGACTGGGTGTTCTAAGTGATTAAATCTGACTGTGATTTGGGTAGCAGAAGAGGAGGAATAAAAAAATAAAAATCAAACCAAGAAGGCCCATACTTGTCACTGACACAGAACTAGTTCACTTACCTGCGTTTCCGAAGTATGTGGACCCACACCGTCCCAGACAGGAAGAAGAACATAGCCATGGAAACGTAAAGCTTTGGCAGTGGGATTTCGCCCGCTGAGAGGTAGCTTTCAGGATTCTTCTCCGTAATTTCTATCTGAATATTAAAGGTGTGTTACATGTAAAGTTCACAATCAAATTCACTCATTTAAAACTAGCTTTTCTGAAGCGTTGACTGTTAGGAGACTCAAAGGAAAAAATAAAAGCAACTCTTCACCCTCAAGAATCTCAAAATGTTTTGCAAAGCTACACACACAACAATTTCCTTGAAAAGCAGAAAAGGACAGAGGTTCCTTCCAGTGCTTCCATTATGTAATGCAATTCAGAACGGCAAAGTAATTTTCCCAAAGAATAGTTGCTCTTTATACCAAACTTCAGAGTTTGATTCAGAAACAAAACCTACAGTCTTGCATAAACAAGCAGCCTTTTTAGCACAGTCCCTATTTTAGGTGCAGGGAGCATCACATGTAGCTGAAAAAATTCACTTAGGTTTACTACAGGGGATTTTTTCACCTGTCAAGAGAAAGGAAGCACTCTGCTGCAAGCCTGTTATCCTGGAACTGAGAATTTATCATCCTATTTATGTCCCAACAGATTGTTTATACATGCTAGAACTTCATTAAAATAAAGCATCAAGATTAGTTTGCAGTACTGAAGCCGCCCTGCATCTCCAAATACAACCAACCAGGTTAGTTACCCCGGTTTTCTTCTCTTTCTAATTTCTTCAGTAGGTCAAAGCAACAAATAGCAATGCAAAAACTTGGTCTTCTAAACACACAACTCCAGAAGCAGATTTAAAGCAGCCTATTCTGAGTTAAGATAGGGCTACTAAACCTTAACACCTAGATGTTTGCTTGCTTTTCTGTTGCAGTAGCACCAGCACAACTGTGTAAAAAGCCGTTCAACGGTCTGATCTGGCTGGGAGTTACCGCAGGCAGTGAGAGGATTTATTACAGAGTAGCTCACTATACAGCAGCACAGATGCCAGTATAAGCACAGAAAAGAAAAAAGGAAAGTCTGAGTTGTGAAAATGCACAGGCTCAAAAGAGCACAGGACCCAGCCCTTGGATGTTAGAAGAGATAAGACATCTGCTGTAACATATTGCTTTGAAGATGTGCATCTAACTGTGAAAACACATCTTTAGTTAGGACAGAAAAAGAAAAAACACACCAAATTCACAAATACCAACAATTCAGACGGCAGCAACAGCCACAGTATCAGCAATTGTGTAAAAAATAAAGCGGTTTTTAGGCACAGCAAAACATGAACAGCTGTTTTAGCTGCTACCACATTACAATGTCTAGTCACAACTGTGTAGACTGAACCCAGCCCACACGCAGTCTTTCCAGACATTTCTCCTAAGCTAGTATTTTAATACCTTTTATTGTAGTTGCTTCCTTCAGAAGTGCCACTATAGAGATTAAATGCACAACTCTGAATCACTTCCCACCCAGGACATATACTCATGTGCAGCGTGTGCTTGGTACAGAATTGGAAGCTGTGTATTTCAGTCTAAGCGAAGGAGGTAATTCTGCTTTAGGAGCTGTACTCACATCCAGGCTAAACAGCTGCTGATCATGACTTGTCCCATCCATGACAACACACTTATGGAAATATAGGCTGTAGAGACCTTCTTGGTTATCAGAGCTGATGTTAAAAAAGAACTGGAAATAAGAAACAGGAAAGTCAGCATTCTTCTCACTCACAACAGGGTTGCCCTGCTAAGAAGCCATCTCTACTGAAGCATGAAAAAAGTCAGTCATTCAGGGTGATATGGTTCCTTATAGCAAGCAGCCTGTTCTGAGGATAGCAGCATATCTGCAAGTTTCAACAGAATTCCAGATGCAAAAATCATTGCACCTCTCTGATTATGCCCTCTGGTAATCTAAGATGTTTATCAAAGTCCTTTAGGTATCAGTGTTTAACTTGATCACAACAGAGAAAAGATAAGAAGTGTTGTATATTTAAGATGGTGAAGCATAAAATTTTGATGATAGTTGCCCTAAAATATAAGCAGCTATTCTTTTCCTCCCCCAACTATACAAACTGTGATAGGTATGGAAATGAGATTTGTGTCACATCACAGAACTTAAAACGTGTTTGTTTTATAGTAATCAAGGATCAGAAGTGAACCAGGGAGCTGAAACAAAGCGTTAATCTGGTTTCATACAGAATATCTCACCCTTAAGTGAGTCATCAGTCAGGTCAGTTATTTATTATTAGAAATCTATACACACTAGTTGCACCACAGTAAACTTCAACATGCTGAGGCTCACAGACATTGAGAACTGCATCGTACTCAAGAGTTTAAAACAGCTCCCACATCTTATGAAGAAAGATTTCCAGCACTTATTCTTAACAAGAGTCCACTTGAAAAAAAAACAACTTACTGAGGTATCAGAGGTGCATCCCTACCCAACTTTTCCTTTTCACAAAGCAGTACAGGGAAGGAAGTCTCTGCACACATTAAGAGCAGACATTGACAGACACCCTACCTGAAATGAAACCGTTCCTTCATCATTGTGAATGGTATGGTTTTGTTCTACTACATTCTGGGAAAAAGAAAAGAGACATTTAGATTTTTTTTTTTTAAGTGGGTAACTACCACATTTGGCTACATCAATCACAGAATGGTTTGGAAAGGACTTTAAAGATCGTCTAGTTCCAGCCCTGTCGCCCGTGGGCAGGGACATTTCCCACTAGACCAGGCTGACTCAATCAAAATTGCATTTTGTATATTCACAGTGGAGGCTGAGAGCAAGAGAAAACAATAATAATAATAATGCTCTCCACTTTCTGGCTATGCTTGTACTGGAATATTCCCCCAGTTTTATTCTGGAAGAGAAGGGCAGATAGTTTCTTACCTGGGAGGATGTTGTACTTCGTTTCGATTTCTTATCTAGAGATAAAAATATTAATGGTACAATATTTAGATTGTTTGCATTTCCACATCCTCTTAAATTACCACCTTTCAAACACTGCCAACACCTTACTCAAATCCTCTGGTATCTGTCCGCGTGGCAGTTTTAGACAATCATTAACAGAGATTCTTTCCCAGTCTCTCCTTAACCTCCCAGGACTCTTCCCACTACGAGCACTCATTCCAAATACATCCACAAATGTTAGAACAGGCTTCTCTACTATTAAACCTCCTACAAAAGCCCACCCAAGACATTTTTCCAGCCTCTTCTATTACAGTGATGCAGGAGGCAGATGACCTATACAAGATACAGTCACACATTCTACAGCTATGATTTTTAATGTCCCAACTGAGGGCTTTTACTCTCACTGACAAATCTAAATTTGGACATTAACACCTGGCCTGACAATGGAAATCCTAATTAGCCCTGAAGAAAGAAAAACAACTCAGCTTTTTAAGCAAGGCCCCAGTAAAAACACAAACAAACACCAGATAAAACCCCAAAGCATAGGTGACCTGGTTCTGAACTTGAGAAACCTAAATCGACAGGAGCCTTTAGTAGGGCAGCACGTCAAGTTCAGAGTTTCACTCCATCCCTCTAAGAAGCTTTTCAAACATTAAGGTCATCCCATTCTATCAAGAAGCAAAAGTTCAAGACTTAAGCTTTGTTTTCAGCTCCTGCACTTCAGCACACGCTACACTAACAAGAAAAAGTAAAACCAGAACTGTCAGATCAATTATGTTCAGTGTCATCCAGCTTTAGTTCTTGACTTGTGAGAACAGCTGGGCAAAGTTGTCAGTGATATCACAGCTTGTGAACATGATGAGCCAAGACAGACTCAGACTACTTCAGGTTGCTCAGCACTCTGATCTGAAGTCTAAACTCTTCCAGGAAGGGATGACACAAACTGTTTAGAGCTAATCCCATCAGAGCTGAGATTATAGAATTGTTTTGTCTGCTGGTCTGGAAGACAAAGATTTGTACCTCCAGAAAGGTTACTGGTATAGTTACTTCTCCATCCCCATAGCTTCTAAGTGACAGACTAGATTTCAGCTCGTTATATACAAACATACAAGCTCATACAAACATTGGCTAGAAAGGACCCCTGCAGGTACTTACTCTGATTTCTGACTCAAAGCATGCCTAGTGTATGCCCTGGTTTGGTTTAGTCAAGTGTTTAAAACCTCACAGGATGAAGGTTCTACAGCTTCCACGAATGATCTACTACAGTGCTGAAATATCTGCCTAGGAAAGCCCTATTTTCCCTCCTAACATCCAATCTCAGACACCCAAGACTTCATAAGGAGGAACACCCCCAGGCTGCATTATGTGCCACTACTAAAACCAGTCTGGCATCATTGTCCTTCCAACCTTCCTTCAACCAGCCGTTGGCAGCTCCCAAATTCCCCCTTCGCCTTCTTTTTGCTAGACAAAAGACCTCAACTTCTTACAGGTACTGTAGGTCTCCACCAGTCACATTAGGTCCCTGCTGGATGGACATAATTTGTTAAGACAAATCACTGAGCAGGGGAGAACTCCAGCCCAAAAGGTAGCTTCTGTGCACAGGTTTACACAAGACTCTGCATCCAGTTCTAGTCCAAGGACACCCCAGAATGTGACCCCAACACGCTGCTGGATGCACATCACTGACGAACTAGCAGTCCGAGCACGTACCGGTCAAGTAGAGCTGGCTTACCTTTGCTGTCTGTATTTGGGTTGGTCTTTGCAGGATTTTTATCAGAAGCACTGCTCTGTTCCGAAGTTTTTAGTGGCTTGGTACTTAAGGCAGTAACATTTTCCTCAGATAGGAATGAAATTTTCGGTAACAAAGCAGCAGCCTCTGCAGCGAACCGTACTGTGACCCTAAATAAACAAAGATGTTTGTTTTGTTTTTTAAACACAGAAGGAAAACAAATCAACATTCCTGAAGAAGCTTTCTGTCTTAGCCTACGTATACCAAATAAAGCAAAAATAAGTCAGGACAAGTTGATTTTTTTATTTATTTTTTTTTTAATCACAGAACAGGCAAGCACCAGATCACAGCTTATAGCAGCCTGGCACTGAACTGATCACCAGGGGAGAAGTCACACAAGACACATTTACATCAAATACAAGAGCAGCTCTCGAAAAATAAGTTTATTCAGTTTTGGTAACCAGAATCTCATTAGAAATCATGTTTCCACACACACACTTGCAGTTGTTCTTACAAAAGAAAGCACCACAGCCTCAAAGGTGCTTCCATAAAACAAATAAATCAAGACAAACAATAAAATGGTCTATTCAGTGCAAGGGCTGCAGAAGTGACCCAAGACTGCGAGTTCATGCCTTCAGCACAACGAAGGTATGACTCTTCTGCCCTATATCCCCTTATCTCTCTGACATACAGCAGGAATTCTTGGACCATTTCATACTGCAGATTTTTTTCTCTCTCACCTCCCCTCAACTCTTAAATAACTCATTAAAAAATAAACAGCTTTCCAAGCTCTTAAAGATATTTCACAAGTGTTACATCAGCTTCAGCTAGGGAAGTAACTTGGAAATGTAGTGTACACCCTTTACTCACACTTTTGCTTCGAAGTTCAGAAGTAAGATTACAACAGAGACATCTTGCTCTGGTTTCTTTTTCAAGACACAGTAATCCACTTCTTCATCCTGGTTAACACAAGCAAAACATCTTTGAAGTGCCCTCCTGTTTATAAAGAAGGAGACAAGTCCACACCACCCAGGAGGGGTTACCATTCTTAGTGCAGCAAGTTGTAAAACTCAATTATCCTTAATAACCTGCCCATGTCTAAAGCTCCTCCTCCCTCTCTTTTTTTTGATTTCTTCTAACCATTCCTAGCATAAGGTAGCCTATGAGATGTTCCCAGCTTAGAAAAGGAAGCTCACATCTCTTACCAGGTAAGTGGAGAACCCATCATTCCTTGTTCGATCCAAACTGAACCCCACCTATGAGACAATTGAGAAGAATCTGTCAAATTCAAACAGCTCAGGTTCCCCTACTATCAGAAACAAACCAACATTGGAAGAATCAAAGATACTGCCCTAGAAATAAACCAACCTATGTGTAAGGCAGAATCCAGGTATTTTTCTCATATGTAACTGGACAGAAAAAATGATTCAAATATAATAACTTTGTTGCTTCATCCACATCCACCAAGAATAAAATATATACTGACTGAAACCCAAACTAGAGTACCTTCTGTCCCTGAACCTTTTCACATCTTTCAATACTTTTCCAGATGTTTTTGCTTGAGGAAAGCATTTAATACTTTTATTACTAAGGAGACTGAACTGTGCAGAAGAGTAATAGCACAGGTCTGTTTTCTACTTTAGTATTTCAGCCTGTTAAAATGACTAACAAAATGTGCTTTATAACACATTGTGTTAGAATCCTCTAAAAATAAGACAGTCACTGCACTGCAAACCTGCCGATATCAGGATTACAAGATGCATTGTAATGCATCAGGACAACGCTGTGGAAGTCTCACGTCAGAGAACTGCTGAGGAAACCTGTGTTCAGTGCAGGTTACGGACGTGAGCATCGACTCCAGCAGAGGACCTGATAAATTGAAGTTTATCCTTCAAGCAGAATGGCCAGAGCTCAAGGATAACCCTCACAATAGACACATCCTCATTTCAGGAAACGTAATGCAATCATTAGACTCAAAGTAACTCACTAGTAAGTTACTCTTGTCATTAGAGTCCACAGGTGGCTTCAAGGAAAGGCTGCTGACATTGACTTGCATGAAACCATTCTTGAAGAAGCCAAAGCTATTCAGGTGCACTTTTTGCCTCACGTCATCCTGTAAGAAAGGGAAGTAAAATTATAAATCACATACACAGTCACCTGCAGCAGCAAAGAGGAAGCAGGGTGGCAGAGACTGACATTTACTGAAGTATTCATGCAAAACACCTATCTGATCATACAAAGTTCTTTAGCATACCTTCAGATAAAGCCAATTATTTTGCTGGAATCAACCAACTCTTCCAATAACTTGAATAGCAAGAACTTTTTGTCTTTGCTCATTACCTGGTTATACTACTGAGAAGTATGCAAGAAAAAGAGTCTGGAAGAAATCAAATATCTGGCATCACTGATTAAACAAAATACTGCTCCCCAAAAAAGCCTCCAGACAAGGCAGCTCTTGTTTGAACGTTAGCTACTGTCACTGCAACAGACTTAAGAAGAATTAGTTGCCTATAGTGACCTCACCTAACGGAGCTGGGGGTCGAGTTTAACAAGTATCAGGGTGTATTTGTCATCCCATCAGATCTTCCACCTCAGGCAGAGTCAATATTTGGACAGGTAAAACACAAATATCTTTGAAAACTAAGTGTATGGTGTAGATGAGCACATTTCCTACGTGGTCCCATATCTCCAAATCATTTTTAGCAAGGTCCTGCATCTTATAACTACGATAAATGCCAAAAAAAAAAAAGATATGTGGGTTCAAACAGAATCACTTAGGTTAGTTTCTCCAACAGGAAAACTCCAATCCCTCCTCTGCTCCCAGTTTTAGTCGCAGAATAATTTAACTCCACTCAGTCTGGCAAAGAAACTGGAGAAATCAATCCCTTTCCATGCCTTGCTCAGTTGGGGAGTGTTCAAGTACAGCAAGCTTTTGGTTTTTTGGGTTTTTTTTGAAAAACAAGGCAGTCATGAAAGACCTCACATGGAAAGCAGTAAACATTACAGACAGTTGCCACATCAGACAAAGGAAGGTCATAACCCTGTCATTTTGCATTCATAAATCAATCGGTATGCAGCTGGACCCTCAAATCTCCTGGATCATTAATTGGAAGAAGAACAGACAGAGCAATGAAAATGAAAAAAGCAAGTTTAAAATGTGATTTAAAGCACTTTTACAAGTTGTCACCAAAAATAAGAGAGTTGTTTCTTCTAGGAAAAGGCAATCAGATTGCAGAATACTCTTGAGTAAGGAAGTCAGTTGCTAAAGGCAAAGGAAGTGCTCTGGACAAGGTTCTGGAAAACTGAGCTAAGAACTACAAAAGTACAGCAGGTTCTCTCTCTTCCTTTACCCCCAGTATTAAAATTTTGACATCTCTGCATAAAACTCATAATATCATACTGCATAAATATCACTCACTGTAACAGGAGGACCCTAATCCTGACACAGCTAATTTGTAATCCAGCTGGAATAAGATCACCCTAATAGAATCAAGTTAACCTGGTAAATAACCAGATGGTTCCCTTAATGCTCAGAAGAGTGGGTGTGTGTGGGAAGTTAGTGACATGGGGCCCACAGCAGAGGCTTTGTTCAGCTGGGTGCTATAGCTGTGCTGTCTTTGGGTTCTAGGTTACTTCACGTGCTCAAAACAAGTCTATTTGGTTCATTTAACACTGCTTTCAAATTAATTTCCCAGTCAGAACAGTAGATTAATACTAGCTCTCTACACCGCACATCACACGTCTTTAACCACATCTGGACAGATACACATCTGTCTGGGTGATTGGGCAGAAGGGAATACGAGGGGAAGGGAATATATAGACAGGGTCATCCAGCCACAAGGAGTTTTGCACTTTGGAAACATGACCAGAGACAGCTGCTTCATTCCGAGGACTTGCAAAAGCTCCTCAGTTCCATTTCACTTTATTTACTCTGCCAGTTTACTAATCTGCTCCCCACCACCAAACAATAATGAGTGTACAACGCACACACACTTTCCTCCCTGGTTTTATCACAGCTTTAAGTGTTTAGAGTTTACAGATTTAGTTCACAAATCCCTCAGCTTTACATGATCCAGTTGCCACCATGCAACGGCACACTCTTCAGGAGCGCCTACCGCTCCGCATACCGACAGCTTAAAGACACCGGCTTCCTAAGAATTGTCTCACCTCTCCCAAGAGGTTTAATGGGTTGGAAGAATCTTTTGAGGAACGCTTTTATTTATGACAACTCAACTGCTGACTTCAGAAACCTTCAATTGGAAGCGAACACTTCGGCACTTGTGTTGGTAGCATGTAGACATGATTTTAATTTACATGGGCTGCCTGTCCCTTGGAGAAGAGATCTGGGACTCATCACTAACAGCTCAGAGTCAAACCAACACAGCACATTCTCAGCTTGTTTCCAGAAAAACCTTCCCCACTTCCACTCCTTTAAGATAAAAATGGATCCCGCAACATCTGAATGAGATTACAGGAAAGTGGTATCTAAGCTCTTGGAGCCCAGAACGTGCAGAAAATAATACAATACCCAAAATGTAATTGCGATCATGCTACCAGTGCAGTGAAAGTTTCATCACAGTGGTTACCCTTCCATGGAAGGAATTCTATTGTGTGAGACTCACAGCAAGACTCAAAATTTGTTTAAAACTAAATAAATTCTTGTAAAATGTATTTTCAGCTTGAGCCATTGAGGTCTGAGACCCACCAACACTAAAAGGCCACGAGTATTTACAAACAACCGCTGAAAAACAACATCTTCCAAAGAAGAATTTGACATGAAACTGTCATCTGGATAGCATCGCAAAACAGGAGAGGCCCTACTTCCCTTTTGGAAACCAGTTAATTGGCAAGATAACTGCCTTCATCAGAAACTATCACTGCAGCTGCCACCCAGGGCTGGCAGTTGGATGGTTCCCCTCGACACTCGGCTGTTCGCCAGCGTTAAATTTAACAGCGTGCCTGACAAAGGCTTCGTTCAGACCAACCTCCTCAGTCCCCAAGACAGTTTGCCATTGCATTCTGTAAAATACAGGGCTGGGATATTACAGTATTCAACTGTTAAGACAACAATAATCTTATTTTTGGTCAAAAGAAGCATTCCAACTACCAGCCACTTGGGGAAATCTCTGAAAATGGTTTCCATCAGTCTTCTAGAACTTCAGTTTTTGTAGGTTGTGTGGGGAGGGGAGGTTCTAAGGTTTGGGGTTTTTTTTTTTAAACATATCTCAGTAAACTAATCAAGCTGATAGCCATCTCTCCTAGGAAAGAGAGTCTCCTTTGGCAAGGTTAGTCAAACAGCAAGATTCAAACAAATCATTCTAACACAGAATAAATATTTTTTTATGCTTCTATAAAGACAAGAAGTTATTTTAAGAACAGGAAACCACTCAGTCTGTGACTTGCTTTTCTGACAACAAGAAAAGCTTCACCTTAACACGCTAATTACCACGCTCCAAGAATGAGGCTATTGTAACTTACGCAAGAGCAACTTGCTTGAGGAAACCTAATACCAAACGCTCACACAAAGCTGTGGCCTTTCGCTTGGCACAGCCTCAAAGCACAAGGAAGTACAAGCAAGAAGACAACGGCAAGAGCACTAGAAGAGAGATCTCCCTGTGGAAGGGGACAGTTGGTGGAGCCCAATGTTTACCTAAATGCTATAAAGCAATGTATCAAGTGGAAAGGCAGAGGCCGTGCTCTGACAATAACGCTCATGTTCATACAGGAGGTGGACAAAGGCATTAACGTAACTTCTACTTCCAACAGTGTTTGGTGGGTCAGTGTTGCAACTCACACAAAAGACCTACAAAACAAAAACCAGAGCCCACTTTGATCGTAAAAACCAGCAAACTTGGCTTAGTAATTGATCCAGAGAGTTAAAAGACACCCTCATAGGAACTGGAAGCTGTACTGGTTGCTGCTAGAACATTTGCTTGAGGCCAGTTTGAAAGTTTACTATGTAAGGGAAAGGCATCACGCCAGGAGAAATTCTTCCAACACTGGTGACAAAATTCCTCAAAACAATAATGTAACCAGCAGCAGAAACCTCCCAATCTATTACTTCAGAGAAATATTCACTTTTCCTGAAGCGGGACAATGCTCACGTGGTTGCTCATGAGACAACTACGTAGCCTGGGAAATTCCCTAGGAATAAGTCATGACCATCCCCCAGGTATTCACTGTGTCCCAAAGGCTGAAGGAGGCTCCTGCAAAGTTTTGGCACTCCCCCTAAACTTCTACAAGAACACAGCAATGCTGGTCCTAGCCATACCCCACTTTAACAACTCCTTCCAACAGTTCTATTGGCAAAATCTTGCCTGTTGTTGGCAACAAGAACATAATTAACAACCTCATCCTTAAGATTTACAAAGCACTTCAGGAACTCCACAGGGTAAGCGCCCCAAACGCACAGCTCCTTTATCACATCTCAACTGTGCAGCTTTTCATTTAGAACATAATATACAGCAGCACTCTGGAGCTGCAGATCTTCGCCACCATCTGCACCGCTTCCCATCAACAACCCCAGAAAAAAAGTTCTTCCTCAACCACAGTCACGAGATGACAGATCACTCTTTCAAAGCGCAACCAGCAGTCTTATCAAACCAAAATAGAGAGCTGCCAGCACCACTATCTTTTCCTGCCTCTACTGATTGCTTAATCAGTGCAAAGAAACTACATCTCGAAGACTAACAGGACAACCACACAGCCTTTTAATGTTGAGCAACCACTGCTGAGGACAGGAAGACTCCTGCAAAGTACAGATTAAAAACAAAACCAATCCCAAACCCCCTTCAGAAACCTCCCCTCAGCTCACGTTCAGCCCTTTCTTAGCAGACACAGCTTTCTACCTCAGTTTTAACAGGACGTGAAGCAGCTGCACCTTCAAACCGCTACAGTGCTGAGGCCCCTCCACACGCTCTCCCCCCAAAAAAGCGGGAATGGAGGCTAAGAAAATGTAGAGGGAAAGGGAGAAGGGAATAAGGCAAAAAAGCAGAACACAACGAAGCCCGGTCAGGTTGAGGAGCCGAGGGAGAGCCCAGAGGTAACCGAAGGAGGGAGGAGGGCCAGCAGCAGGCAGCGGGACGAAGCTGGAAGTGCAGGGAGAAGAGTCCCGGCCCAGCGCCAGACAGGCAGGGCCAGGCGGGCCCCACCGCTCCCCTCAACCGACGCGGAGGGACAGGGGCGCCGCAGACCTTACTTTGAGGGTGAGGTGATGAATGCGGGCGCCGGCC
>VWZK01009000.1:27351-78092 GCA_013396935.1 Baryphthengus martii | reverse complement strand
ATATAGTGGTGGCTTTTTTAATTGGAAATATCTTTTTTGTTATTGATCTGTTTATTTGCCCTTTGAAATAAACTGAATGTAATACTAAATACAACTGGAAATAACAGACTTCTTCCTAACTTCATTTTAATAGATTCCCTTATTTCTTAAAAAGCATCCCAACTAATGTTGATAGCTCTGTCTGTGTCCAAGACTGTCAGTGAGGAGCCATTTATCTCCTGAGGGCGATAGTCTTTTTATTAAGAAATTTCTTCCTTAAGAAGAAAGGAACTTAAGAAAGTTCCAAGGCAGGAATGAAATTTCTGAATATTTTAATAATCAGGCTATACTCATTATATAATGAGGAATAGTAAATTAAGTATACCTTGCACATTTTTTATATTTTATAAAGTAAGACAGATTATATCAAAAGACTAGGCTTTCATTTAAATGATTTCTTAAATGAATGAGGAAATTTTTCCTGTGAGAATATAGCAAAGCAAGAAACCAGTAGCTTCATCACTTCTCCAAGTCTCTGAGCTGGATCAACACAGAAGTCTTAACCCTCTTCCTACAAGCTCATGTCTGGACAGTCTTGATTTTTTGCTTCTCTGAGTCTATTCGAGTCCCTTGATTTCTCCCACAAATATATTCACCTCCCTACTCAAACCACTACCCTTCAAAGCTCCCAGACCACATAGTTTCAATCCCCCAGGAGATTTTCATGTTGCTGTTTTAGTGGTGGTGTGTTATGTTTAGGGTGGGTTGGTTTTTTTAATCAGTTTCCTCGATTTCTCACATTTATCTGAGAGTGCATTTGCAACTGCATTTCATGTAGCTTAGAGTATTTATAGTACTATACCACCACAGAGAAAAGGGACTGAAAGAGACCTCAGGAGGAATTTCTTTGTGCAGTTTAAACCCACTACTTCTTGCTCCACCCACCATATAAACAAATAGCAGATTATACCCTCCTCCTCAGCAACCTTTTGTGTCTTTAAAAAACTGTTGACATATTTCTCTTCATCCTCCATGATGTAAACCACTGCTGCTTCATTCCACTTTTGTAGGTTCTCCTAAACTGTCGTCTTTGGTTTCTTCGATTGGGCTAGCAATCGATCAAGCAACGAGCTCAAAAGTACTCATGTCTGAAAGTCTAATCCTTACAGTTTACCCTTGTGCCATCCAAACTACAGCTTTGTTCACACGCTTGATTTGATGTTGTGAAAAAGTAAACAGCATGCATGTTTTCGACTCTAGTTTGTGATCTATATTATCTGCTTTTCCTGCAGATTCTGCACATGCCAAAAGGTTTTTGGATCCTCTATTTACAAGCTGATTGTTTCCACCTGGACTTTTGCCTGTAAAAAGTTAAAAAACCTTTTCAGACATTCTCAGAGAAAGCTCTACTCAGTGAAAAACAGCATTTTCTAGCAGAAAACTGAAAATTGATGCTTTTCTGACAAGTCCTAAAATTAAATCCCTTTCTTCTCCCAAGACCGATGAGTAAGAATTACTTCATTTCTTGAGGAAAGAAAGAATAAGTATTAAGGAACAATGAGAGACATGGTTTGTCCAACAGGACTGAACAAAGCCAGTGCTAATCTGGGTCTCATTTTCTTATTCAGGACCCAGTCTTGGTCACCATGGGAGATGAACATCCCATTAGACAACCGAAGTGCCCACTCTGGTCAGCGGTGACAATAATATCCACCTGTCTTTATGCCAAGCCACTTTCAGGACTAATAAGCAATGTTAGTTGTTACAGAATTGGTCATTGCCCAGTCATTTATTCTTTACCTCCCCTAGCACAAAAGCACAATTTGGATGAGACATCCCTTGGGTCTGTTCTGGCCCGGAGACTGCCTTTAGGACTATGCTGTGATCATGAACTAGATTTTAATCTTAATTGTAGCCCTCAAACCCCAAACAAACCCATGAGATTTTAGGGATGTCAGCAGATTCACAGCAGCACCAGCAACATAGAAACCAAACCGCTCCTCCCCAGGAGCAATCTGACTACAGCACACTCAATTCTATTATCATTTCTGTTCTTGCCAAAAAAAGTGCCAAAAAAAATAATAAAAAAAAAAATCACACACATCATTTCTCAGATACTTCCATATGGGCTTTTGGCTCAGCATCTGAAATATTTATTAACTCACCAACAATACTCTTCTGTAAAACAAACATTTTAATTTTTCAGTTGTAAAATCAAGTACTGAAGAGGTTTGGGATTAATGCTATGTGCTGCCACAGGTTAATGGAGCAAAGAAGGATTAAAATCAATCACCTTTAGTGTGAAAATATATTCATTAGTATAAAGAAAACACTCCACCTTTAACTTCTTACAGAAGCAGTCAATTCAAAGTTAAATTGGCATATTAGTTAAAATATTTCAAGTCTTAAAGGACACTGTACTTAATGGTAGTAGTAAAGGTGTAGTAAAGAAAGTATTTTTATAGCAACATAAAGTTCCCTACCACTTCTAGGTTTGGAGTATCAGAAAGATGAAAAAGATTGTCAACTTTAACAGAGTGCTTGTTGCACATGCACAGACTCCATTTTCCTAATCCTGTCCTTCAGGCTGACCTGATGTCATCTCAGCAGCGGTGGGAGCTGGATTCCAGGTTTGTACAGCCACACAGATACCCCTTCGTTCCAGCCTGGCTGAATCAGCATGGTGACACCAGCTTCCAGACATTCATACATCAGACTGGTTGAGAATGTATGATCCAGTGTCTCTAAAGTCAAGCACGCTCTGCAATAAACCTGCCAGGCAGGTTGAAAACCAGTCAGAAGGCAATTCTGTTTTGTTTCGCAGCAGACGGACTACTGCCTGCTGATAACTCTGGAGATAGCCTATTCTATTACCATACAAGTTCAACCTTGCTTTTAACGAGTGAAAATGCAGCGAGCACAGACACTGACAGCATCAATACCAAACTGTAACAACGGTCTGATAGTCCAGGATCCCAAAGAATCCACAGTAACATTTGTTAAGTTTGTTGTTAATGGTGGAAGGTCAAGGTCAGCTTTACAGTTATCATACAGCAAGGTGATGCCTAAGGACAATAACTATTCACTGAAAACTGTCAGAAACAATGCTCGGATGGTCCTACCTGCTTGCTTCAAATCATGATCACATTCCTCATCCTCCTCCTTTTCATCTCAGAGGAATGCAAATAGAAAGGAGGATCCTTAATGGCTACAAATTATTAAACTATAAAAACTATATCCCATCCACTTTTCAAGCGCAAATTCATCTGAAGAGGAAGTCTTAGGAAAATCTAGGACCTGTGTTTTTATTAATCCACAGGTTAATCTGTATGACATTCTAGCACATTCCTAACAATTCCTCCAAAACTTGATCCTCCTTATCCCTGATTGACCACATCTATCTAAAAGCAGTTAAACTAAGGGTGAATGCTCGGTTTTCACATTGGCCTTGAGGGACCACAGAAATTCACAATTAATTCCCTTGGGCTTTGAAAACACTTGTAAAAATGAAAACCTCATTCAAGAAACACAGTTTTAAGAATACCAAACCAAGAAATTACACTTTAGTCCTTTGAAAGACAGTGAATATCTCAATTCAGTTTTAATTACGCAGGACATGACAAACATGACTAGGAATGAAAGCGTCCTTTAGTGAAGCTTCTTTCTGAAGGAACTCCAGTGGTGGTTTTTTAAATTTGTTTATTGGACTGGGTTTTGTTTGGGTTTTTTGGGGTGTTTTGGTTGTTTGCCTTTTTTTGTTTTGGTTTGGCTTTTTGTTGTGGGTTTTGTGTCATTTGTTTTTGGTTGTTGGGGTTTTTTTTGTGCACTACATTTCTTAAATAGATGCCAGAAAAAAAAAAAAATCAGTCTTTTGGAAAGTAAGTTTAAATTCTGTAAGTGATCCCATAATTATATTAGATTATTCTTCTATTTATGCATAATAATCAATAAGAGAGTGGATAGTTTACAGCACTGAAACCACAGCCTGCCATAATTTCATTTGTAGTCCTCGGTAAGCCAATTACACAAAATCTTTCTCACTTTTTTTCTTTAACTGACTGCCTTTAATGCATATTGATCTGGTGGTATACAGTATATAAATCCATCCTTCATCTGCAAAGAGCGAATGAAACAATGTTTGCAATTGACAAGACAAACTTGAGTAGTTTAACCTCATCTATCTAATCAAATGTCACTCACACTTCGTCAAACTGGTGAAGCATCTCCTGCATTTAATGCATGAACAGTAGTAACAGTCATCCAAAAACCTCTGAAGGTAAGAGGTAGGTCTTGGGTTCAAATTCTGACGATCCAAAGCAGGTGCAACAAGATAAATACAAGTGTATAATCAAAGCAAAAAGTATCATCCTATTTCATATGCACATATGAAAAAAATTAAAATAATGGTTATTCATTAAAATGCACAAGTACTATACTAGTTTGGGTGTGACATAAGAAGAGATGATGAACACAATTAAGGCTTTTTTCCTGATCCAAGCTGATTGAAACTAAAGACAATTACTGCCTCGTGAATGAGGCAGGGAAAAAGTGGGAAATGACTATTTTGCCTAGATTTCACCCTATCCATCTACTTACACAAGGCTCCACTTTACTGCCAGTCTCTTCAGTTGTGATCAAGGAATCAATGGGCAGGGAAAGTCAATTTGGGTCAAAAATTTGGATCAAAACTATGCAGATACTAGTACTAGGTCTCTGTCTTACTGAGTAATGATAAAAACTGGAAAGGACCTCGGTTTTAGCTGTCATGATCTATTACTAGAGCAGGTATCTTTCAAAAATGTGTAAGGTTATGAACATCTCTTGTACTGTAGCTGCACTGGGTTTGGTTTGAGCCATTAGATATTTCCTGGAATGCATAATTACTACTCAACACAGCCAAGAGCCATTTCAGGCTCTTTCCATAAAGCTCTAAGAAATAATCTGAGAACACATGAATTATTTGAAGAAAACAAAGGCTTGGATTAACTTTCAAGGAAGTAACAGCCTCAAAGCAAAAGCTAACTAAAGTGTCTCTGAGAAATATCTCCACATACAGTGAAACAGTAAGTAATTTTACGATTCATAAAGTTAATTTGAAGACTACACTTTCTCCAGAATGCTGGAGTTTCAGAAGAAATTCCCAACACATAGGATTTTTTTTATTAGCAGCTTTTTCTTGAGGTAAACCTGAACTTCTTGTCTCTTAGCTTATTGGTGTTTAGGTATTCATGTTCTCAGAGATAAATTTCCTGCTACTGCTAGAATTAGCTCATACATTTATCCCATTGCCTTAATTTTCCCAGTCTCCTCTGCTAGTAGTTAAAATAGCAGCTTATTAAAAAGCCTTGTACTTCCTTAAATCTGGGCCATGATCTCCTTCAGCCTCAATAGGTGCTACTTCACTTTCTTATAGGGGTCAGGTCATCCCAACAGAGACGAGAAGCCAAATTGCAGGACCCAAGTCAGACTTCAAATTTGCAATCAGTCACTGAAATCAGCTTCAAGCATTTTACTAAGAGCAATTCAAAGCATCGCACATCTTGTACTCATTACAGAATGGCTCTAACAAATAGTAAAGTTACAAAATCTCAAAATCAACAACTAAAACATCATAGGACTAATATCAGCTCAGCTGCAGATATTTTTCTGCCCCATCCGGTGCCAGAGGAAGCAGGTTTCCTCTTCATGCTGAGTACACAGAGTTTTGACTCTTGTTACCAGGAAGGCTGAAAGGAGAGGCCTCTCCCAAGCTTCTGAACTCATCTGGTATCTGCTCACACAAAGACATCACTGTTCTGAGATAAATTAGTCCCTGGAATGTTTTTGTTTTTAGAATTGTGTTCTTAAAAGGCAATGTTTGCCACACATCTGGAAAAAGTGTGCATAGGTTAAGGATGGAAATGGGTAAGGCTTGAGAAAATAAAAGCATGAAAAGGAGCAGACTGGATGAGAAAACTGCTGCAGACTAAGTGAGGGGGTGAAAGGGGACTATCTTATCTGGAGGATGTCTTGCAGAGAAGCTTACAAAGATAGCATTTTCTTCTGGGGCTTGGAGATGCTTCACTTGACACACATCACTCCCCAGCAGAGTGGGTGGACAGCTAGTTTGAGATTTCATGTGAAAGTGAAATCTTTAAGATATAAATACATAGAGGATCACAGAAATTCTACACAGATTTTTCTGGAGTTTGGTTTTTTTGGTTGTCTTTTTTTTTTAAAAGACATCCTTCGTTGCTAGAGAAATGGCATACCACATTCTGCCTGTAGAACATAATAGGTGGGAGAAAAAGAAGCCACAGAGGATCTAAGTCCACCTTCTAGCCTGCTTTTTTTCCTCTGGGATCTTCATAACCATGCTTAGTAGAAAACTGGAAGTCTGAACAAACAATATGGGAGGTGTCCTGTAGTACATAACATTCCCAGAATCTCCAATGCACTGCCTCCTACAGCCTTATTTCTAGCCTATCATCAGGACTCAGGACTGCACCCGGTATACTGCTGATAGTTATGGATGTCTCTGTGGTTCTTGCAGTCCTTCCCAAGAACAATTAAATACACTTTACTACCAGTGAAGCTGAAGCTAATTTCTACTCAGCATACCAATACCACTGCTAGAAAAAGCATCTCACTTAACTTCCTAATACATCCTCACAACTGGTTTTGTATGATCTGATCATTGCCATTTGTAAAGTCCTATACACATCTTTCTGATACTTCTGTATATACAGGAAAATAGAACTAGCATTTATATAAGCATACTCTGTAACGAAGTGGGGAAAAAAGCTAATTAATAATACATAAATAAAAAACCAGTAAGTTTTCTGGTAGGGCAATAATCAGAAGCCAGTAAGCTCAGGGTAGTATGCTTGCTACTTTCTAGCTTGTAGATATTATTGTAGTACAAGAAAAAAATCTGATCCATAAAGAGGACTGAAAGGAAAGGTCAAAAAACCAATCTTCTTTTATCATAATTACGCCAGACAAGTTATCAATATGTGATAAGGACTCCAAGCCCAATAGTAAATCTCAAGAAGAGTTCTATCAGTTCTGTGAAATTAGAAACTCTGCAATTAGAAAAATAATTTAAAGCACATAGCAATACAATGTACATAGTAAGAGAAAAAAAGCAATGAAGGTGAAATCATAGTCTATTGAACACCCTAGTACAGATTAGCAGTTGACCTACAATTCACAGGCTCTTGACAACAGATTAAGGCCAGAGGTGAGTATTAGACTGTCTGCATGCTAGAATCTAAACAATTTTGGTTAGCCATCATTAACTAAATGCTCAACATCAACTGAAGTATGATTTTAGAACAACACTCGCTGGATTTGAAAGCGGCAAGAAAGAGACTATCCACCACTCTTCTAAACAGTTCGTTCTCTTAGAAGGCTGGGCAATTCTAATCTGAACAGCCGTGGGCTGGCAAGAACTTGATTGAGTCTACTATTCCAAAGTTTCAGCCAGACTAGTTCACCATAACGGGCAATCAATAAATGTAAGGAAACCCATCACTCTCCCGCATCTCTAGCACCATTTCAAAAAGATTAAATAAACATGGAAAAGTCTAACACTTCAGCTCGGAAGTGAAGAAGGAGAGAGGGGCAGAATCAAACAAAAGCCTTCTTTCTGGTTTTCTCATTGACTAGTTAAGAGACTTTATCTTCCTTCATGTCCCTCCCCAGGTTAGAACCTTGACTGTTGAGAAGCCTGGCGCAGGTGTCTACATTCCCAGCACTTTTCAAAAGAAATCTGTACGTCCAAGGTTTTAAAATTCAAGGCGGTAGTCATGCAAAGAAGAGGCACAGCAACAATGACTTTCATCACTCTACGAATCTTCACTTTCAGCATTTTAGTTTCTTTACCTTTGCAGAGAGCAGGAAGGTGTCTGTCAGCATGCATGTCAGAGTGGCTGGTGATCCTTCTAATCTTGTCATTAATCAATACATACTAACATTTGAAAAGTCTCTTAATGAACATGAATTGAGTAACAGCAGTACATGACAGATAGCTCCAAACAATTCCATTATATGCACATTTTTAACTTATCAAATCAAGTCTTTATTCTCCTAAATACTTCCTGAAACTGAGAGAAGAACACACCAGAAATGTAAATTTTCCGGAAACTACTCAACTCTTAAATGTCCTCTTTACATAACTATTCACATAGTTTTCTTTTCTTCTGGTTATATATTTAATGAACAGATTTTATTAGAAATGTATCCTACTTTGCACAATAGCAGCGCATTATAAGTGGTGATAGCCATTTAATGAATTTTTTTTTTCTGGAGCAACGAACATTTTAAAGAGGGAAGAATAAGAACTAAGCACAGATGAGTAGAGTGATGCACAACGTAAATGAAGAGGTGAAGGGTGAATAAGAATTAAAGTTGACATTAATTGCTTCTGTGTTTAGCCATGTGTGCACCCCAACTATAGCTTGCTAAAAATCAAAGAGCTGTGAGCTGCCCCTGTGTACATTGCACATACATAAAACCTAACAGAGATAGGAAAAAGGCTGTCACCAAGGTAGCTGAACATCTCCTTTTCCTTACTCATAGCCAACAGACAAAAAAAGCTCAGATAAAGCCTAACCAGGGAGGTGGGGGTATAATCCATTCTTTCTTAATAAGTATTTTACATGTTGGTATCCCTCCGTGACTCAGTGTGGCTGCAGAGTCACTGCAACCCTTCCCAAAATAGTATGCAAGTATATTTTACAACAAAGTGAGCCATAAGAGTACTTTGCATTTGTTTGTTCTTCACTGATAAGGATTGCGTGTATGTCACAAATGCATTCATAGAGTCCTTTACATGTGTATCTTACTGTACCTAAGAAGGGAAATGTAACTCAGGCCTCATACAGACAAAAATACTGGTTTGAGTTGTTCTCCCCCATCTTTGTTTTACAATTCTACTGAAAACCTGGACTGAGGATGAGGACAATGCACAAAAGATGGTTGCTTGTAAGCACTGCTAGCAGGGATTGAGCATCAGCTGACAATAGTATAACATATTTCACTTCAACCAAGTGAGTCAAGCAGATAAATTACTCTCCATGTTACCACAGAAAAACACAAAGGACTTAAATCCACCCCATAGCTCTATATGCATTAGGATGCAATATACTAGTGACTCCTTCAAACTCTCTTTCAGTATCAGTAGATATTCAGACACAACAGAACTTGAGAGGCAAGGTTAGCCTGTTCTGAGACATCCATATCCCTCCTGTCCCCTTTTCACTGCTGTGAAGGCACAAATA
Source organism: Baryphthengus martii (assembly GCA_013396935.1). Taxonomy (NCBI): domain Eukaryota; kingdom Metazoa; phylum Chordata; class Aves; order Coraciiformes; family Momotidae; genus Baryphthengus; species Baryphthengus martii. The sequence goes on along the minus strand of VWZK01009000.1, from coordinate 68,850 downwards.
GGACCAAAGGCAGTCCAGCAGTCCATCCTGCACCTCCTGCAAAAATATTCTTCCCTTGGCTAGCATATATCCAATATTCATACCTCTTAATCATCTGTTTCTTGCCCTCATTATATGCAGAGATAAAGAGTAGAGCCCAATTACTCTCTTCTTTAGTTACCCCCAAAAGACACAACACTTTCTACAGAAAAAAATAATAGGAAAACAAGGCTTGAGCCAGGACTTTAACACATAGAGGGCTGAGTTGCAGAAGTTGCCAAACACCATATCTGCCTCTGACATGCATGAGTTCTTGCTCATTATCTTTGAAAATTAGTCTATTGCATTTTAAGTTGTCACATAATCACTGATTATTTAAGAAAAATCATTCTCCCTTTAATGCTCAAGACACTAAACAAGACTCAATTTGTTCCAGAACATACCACCAAAGGCATCAAGATTGTCGCCATCTTCCAGAGCACTAAATGAGGATCAGGTGACATACAGATACTGCACATCAGCAAAGAACAAGGGCCAGTTGCTCTCTCAGTAGCAGGGAACCGAGTGGGATAGGAGGCAAACACAGCAGATAAACCCAGTGCTGGCAACAGGGTCCAACAGGGCCACCATCATGGCAAGTGGGAAGCTCAGCTGATGACAAAAATATCACTGGGGGCAGAAAGAGGGCTGAAGGCAATGCAACACAACATACCTATACAAGGCATCCATGCGGGATACAGAATTAACAGCTGGAGACAGGTCACCTCAGGAAAAGGCTAAGCTTGCAAACCTGAGCTTAAATGGGAGGTCTTAAGATGGCAGCGCTCCCACTGTGTCGTGCAACAAACAGCACCAAAAACCCCTTCAGACCAAAATCCAACAATGTTACAGAATACCAGCCACTCCTGGGACATTCCAATTCTGGGGGGGCAAACTTCTTAAAAAAAAAGAGCAGAATAATTTCCCATATTGATATTATCCATAAAATAATAGCCCAGGCATACAGGCAAAGTCCTAATTCACCTCACTCCCGCATTAATCACCATATGCCACAGAAAGGACATCTTTGTCTTAGCTTCCAACTTTCCCTAAAGTTCTTTAAACAAAGAAATCTCTTAATGTTTGAGTCCTGTGCTGGGCGCCAATTTTCCTGTCAGTTTCAGGCTCAGGGCAGGCCCCACAGAGCAGGATTCCTATCGACCCTCTCTCCCCCTCCCTGGGGAAGGGGAAAAAGGGGGAAAAGGAAGAAAGTGCTTCACACAAAATTGGAAGTTAAGACTATAAACCAAATTTAATAAGTAACAGAGATAATCAGGGAAAAGAAACAGGAAGGGAAGAGAGATATATAACTTACTCTTGGATGTCGATGATCATGCAGAGCACGTGGAGCCAGGCCCGGCTGTGCTGAGAGGCAACTGCAACAGAGGCCTATGAAGTAAGGACCAGACCCCAACCTTCCTGTCCCTTTTATAGAGTGTGGCAGGGAAGGGGAGGGAATACCAGCTACCCCCTGACCCCTCAGCGTCCTAGAGTTATCACCTGTGCGTGTGCCTCCCCCTCAAATCCGTTAACTCTTAAACCACAACACAGCTGGAGACAGGTCACCTCCGGAAAAGGCTAAGCTTCCAAACTTGAGCTTAAATGGGGCTCCTGGGAGCACTGCAGGGGTGGATGCCCCAGGTGAGACAGGTCAGGGCAATTAAAGCCTATTAGTTCCCTCAGAGCCCAATTACTATAAGATACCGTTGCTATCTCCTACTGCAGTGAGTAGGGAAGCATTTGGGAGAAAAAAACCTCAAGCCAAAAATCAAACAACAAAAAAACCCCACAACAAAATCCACAAACACCAAAACACCAGTTCTACGTCTGTTTCCTCTTAAGCTTAAGTTTTTGTCCCATCCCTCTCCTCTGTGCTGAGGATGCAAGGTCTAGAGCTCTCCTTAGAGAAATTAAAAGGAAAACACAGACTTAGTCTTTTAAGAAATAAAATCTCAAGTGCAAATAGTCCTGCAGGTCATCTCTTTAATGCCTAATTTATTTGAACAGCTGTGTATCAAAGCTAGAGAATTAAGTGTCTTCTTTTGTTAGCTGTGAGCCATTTTAAGTAAAAGTCTGAAAATGTCATAACATTTCATATTTAATCTATACAACTGCAGATTCAATGGGATGTGTGGGGAAAATATCTCTTTTGTAATGCTTTTAATCTCTCTCCGTTTACAGCGAACAATTGCACTCACAGTGGCTTTTTCTATACCTGGATTTTTTTTGACAATTAATTCCCAGTAGGTACAGTTTAACTGGTGATAATATCAATGGGAATAGTATTGTTGCCAATGGTTTAGGAGCGTACAGTCTCATTTCATGTCTGAGTGCGTATGTTGCAGTTTGACTGTAGTGGTGGCCTGTAGAGCTGCACTTTCTTTGACATAAACAGATCCCATCACAGATCAGGCCACTGCTAATTTTTCCCAGCATCCTCATTGTTACAGGTGGGACTGCATGGGACTGCCTGGAAGAAAGCACAGAACATGGAGACAGTTCCCCATTAATGTACTGTGAAGATCACTAATACTATCACAGCTGTTAAGATTTAAAATAACTTTTCAGCTGGTTTTGGTTTTGATGTGCTTTCCACTCCTAACCCTCCATTTATACTCCAGATCAGATGAGAAAATACTGACCATAACCCACGTTCATAATTAAAGAAACAAATACAATGATTCTGCTTTTAAAGGAAGGATCTTAACATAGCGTCTTCTTGAAAAGCAGCTGCATGACACCAAATTTCCATCCAGGGAGCTGTGAGAGAGATGCCACCGTGCTGAGCCTCCTGGCCTAGGGTGAAGAGTGAACGGTGGCAGAGGCGCCCTGCACCCATGAGGGTCACAACTAGTGTCTTGGTTGGTGCTGAAGTAGAGAAAGCCAAAATTCAATTTGCAGTCTTTAACTATTTTGAGGATTTGGACATACACAAAGCAGCAACTCAGTTGCCTGTCTTCTAGCCATTCTTTGAAGAACAAGAAAATCTGCCATTTTCTCACTCCCACAGTAAAAACCAACTTTGCTCTGGCATCAAATCCAGCTGAGTTTTTCCTGATTCTGCTGTGTACTGTGTCTCAGAAGTCAACCCCTGAAATGCTCCACAGAACCAGAGAGAAAAATTTAGGCTGTACTTTGAAAGAAATGTAAACATAACGCTTCATTAAGTGGATTCAGGCAAAATTACCTTTCTGTTCAAAATGAAGACCATGTTGAGAACCTGCAATAAGAAAAATAGGGAAAGAGCAATGACGAAAAAACCAAGATAGAAATAGTTGTGTTTGATGAGGAGAGCTTTTCCTTTTTCTTTTTCCTTTACATTTTTTTTCTTTTTAGTTTTCTTTTTTTCTTGCCTGCTGTCTTTCTTTCTTTTCAGAAGAAATTATGAAACGGTTGAAAGAATCCAAGGAAAGCTATCCGGACTTTCTGAGACACTGATGCAATTGGACTTAGAATAATAGTGTTTTCTAATCTCTATCAGCTGGAGGCTGACCACCAAGCTGATGAAAGGATTTAAAGCCGTCAGATGATCACTTGGATAGCATTTATGTACTTTGATTTTTTTGTTGTTGTTGTTGTTGTTTACCTAGTTTGTTTATTACCTTTTAGCACATGACAGAGTCCATTCCCAGGCTTATTCTATAGATGCTTTTTCACTCCCAAAATGCTGAAATTCATAAAAAAATTAGTATGACTCCAGAAGCAAAGTTTTTAGGACAAATAGCAAATGTCAGTGAGCTGTGTCATAAAATCTTGAAAATTGCATTCATGAGAATACAAGCAGCTATAGGGGAAGATTTTCCTGCCTGAGCAGAAGGTGCCATGGGGAGTTGTGAGAAGGGAGGTCCAGCATGCTTGTGGACACCTACACATAAAAGGAAGGAGGCTTAAATGAAATAAGGCAAAGACATACTTGATTCTATAAAGAATTGACAGGAATTCATCTTTCTATGAAGATCATCTTCACAGCTTTCCTAATTTTGCTTTACATGCTTTATTAATACTTCTTTTATCATAATCACAGGAAGTGATAAACTATTTTACTGCTCCTCAGAAGTACTGATGTGTCCAATTAGCTTGGTGCTACAGTTTTTTCTAATTAGCTGGGAAATACGCATCATAGCTAATTACACTGTACACCATTTGAGAGTCTGGAAATAATTAAACATGGTTTCATTACTCAGCTGGTCTGGAAAAAGTAAATGCATTCCAAGCACTAGTCTTCAAACACATTTTCTGATGCTGGCAGGCAGTTACATCAAAACTTCCAAAAAAGCCCGAATATGTTGTCCGAAATACACAGCAACAGTCAAGACACAGATATGTGCATCCGTGAAATAGATATTCTTTCCTTAAAGCAAGAAAGTATATACTGCTATGGAAAACAAGACAAACAAACAAAAAAACCCCCAGTGAGTATGTGAACAATATAAATGTAATAACAATGAAGAAAATGTAGACAACAGTATGTAATCACTGAAGGTAACAGAAATCATAAATACACACAACTTTAAAAATCAAGCCAACAAGATTTTCTTCTTCAGATGTGCCAAGTACTTAAAATTCAACAACTGCCTTCACTGCAAAATAGTGCCCTGTGATATCTGAACAAGAGATGTTGCTAAAAAACCTCATTTTTGATAGCCCTGCCCTAAATATCCTCAGATTCAGCTGTAGCTTTATTTTCACAAAAGGCCAGAGCCTACAAAGGAGTCAGAGGAGTAAAAAGAATTGGGCACAGTAAACCTCTGTACCAAGTGCACTGGCTCCTTGCAGAGTGCATTCAGAGAGCAGACCCCTCACAGCAGCACTCCAAAAGGCAGCCAGAGCGGCAGGAGCCACTCATAGTCACCCAACTCAGCAGTCACTAAACGAAAATTGGCCAACAGAGACACTCTGTGGTCAGGAGCACATCAGAAATGTCACCCACTCCTCTTCAGATGTGGGTTCCAGTGGCACACGGGCACTCGTCGTTTCTGATCTCCAGCCCTGAGCATCCTCCTGCTGGGAGAACTTCTGTTTGTTCCTTTCCTATGAGAGTAGGCAGACTTCATGCTTTACTTTAAAAACAGTCCACTGGCCCAGGTCATCACTGTGGCAGTGTACCCTTTTCATTTTGGACAACCAATTCTGTCCTGAATTGCTTGAGATATGTATCTATGACCTCCTCAGTTGATCTCCTCACTTCTTCAGGTGCATTAGACATTTTGCAAGTGTGCTCTTGCAGAATTATCGCTCTTTTACATGAAATCTGTATGGGACAGTAAAGAGCTTTCAGAAAATTTGTTTATACTGGAAGCAACTCTTAGAGCTGTGCAGGAGCTAGAAGTTCTGTTTTGCGAAAAATCTCCAGTGTGTAACAAACCACTCAGAGATCAAACCATCCAGGAAGGTAAGTTTTAGCAGGGGTGACACAAGAGATGGAAGGTTACTGCGGCTGATTAAACTTTTAAAGTGTCGTAATTTACAGAATGGGATAAAACACAACAGAAATAGAAAGTAAAATGCAAGTGGTAAAATCCAAAGCAAAATTTCATTGTTACAAAAAATCTTATTGTACCATTTTCAACACTGGTGATTCCCCATCCCCGGCCCCTGCATGAAATGTAAATTGTACTCAGTATGAGAAATACACTCATGACAGAATCATACATTTGAACAGAATCTAATTCCCTCAAGATTTCTTTATCCTGGACTATTTCTTAACTCTTTGAAGAGATTCACTTTGAATAGACACAAAATTTACACGTAAGCCTGCTTGTTGTCAGAGCACTTAGAAAAATTCTCAGATGGAACAAACAACTATCAGAAAAGCTCCTTCTTCATCAGGTATTTCAAATTAGCTTTTAGAACCTAGTATCTCTGATGGTTTGTGAAATCTGGAGATACATTTACAGTGAACGCCAGCAGGAAATTTCTTGCTTCAGCTTAACATTTACAAATGAAGTAGATCAGATACAAAATTTGTTGCTAGTAACTGCAAATCTGATACAACCATTTCTTCTTTGAAGCTAAGACAAATGAAATTTAACTGCTTTATAAAATATTTTTCTATTTAAAACTATTTGTATGATCTGACTCTTTTTCATGACTTGGCATTCACACTAAAACAAAAAGAAATTTAAACCTGAAACAAATATACCTCCAGGGTTGTAATTTGAACTTCAACTAGCAACAAAATCAAATCAAATGTCAACAACAAAATGTGTTCAATCTAAAACAATACCAAGAGTAGAAGGGCCATTTTTCTCTGTTCATTCCGTTCATCTGAAATTCTAAACATGATTATCTCAAATTATTGATTTACACAAAGTAAACATCTGTTTACTTAATTGAAACCATTCATGAAATTATGCAAGGAAGCAAAAAAATAGTTTCAATAATTTTTATTTTGATTTTTCTCCAATGACAGTGAAGCTGTGCAAGAGCTTCCTGAGCAAAACCAAGCAAGTTTTGCTTAGCAAGTGAAAGCAGAACAGTCATGCCTTTAGGATGATTCATTTTGCTATAAATACTTTTGTCTCCTATTGCAGTTGAAATACGCAGCTCCGGTGGCATAGATACTCAGGATCTAACTGAAAAGTCCACTGAAATTGCTAACATTATTTTCATTGACCTCAAAGGGTCAATGTAGTCTTGTGGCCGACCTGTGGATGTGCAACTGCATTCCCTTTCACGTGCAAAGTACGCTCTGTCCATTTACAGCTGTAAGGACTTGCAACAGAATGTACATAAGCAGCTTTATCTTTAAATTGTTTGTGTAGCAGTTACATACAAACCCATCTATATATTGAACATATATTGGATATTAGTTATCTGTCAATTTATATATAGCAGAGATATTCTGGAATTAAACACAAAATTAAAGATGATAGTATTACTTTTGTAGAGTTTTGCATCTTAATAATGGTGTTGTATTTTACCATTCTGCAACCATAAATGGGTAGCTTGGTGGTTTCCTCTTAAAAGTATAACTGAACCCAACACAGCTAGGTGAGCTTGGGGTAATAAAAGTCACCCTGTTGCCTTTGTTGTTGTTCTATTATATTCAAAACAAACCTGGAAGTAACAAGAATAAATAAAACACTGTCAGGATCCAATTGCTCCGGGAAGAGAGGCACTTTACAAAACTTCAGTCTGCCTGACCTAGTCCAGTGACATCAAGCACAGCAGACTGGCAAATTTACAGAATGTCCACCTGTCCGTTAATAGAAGTAAAATGAGGGCAAACTGAACAACACATTAATACACTCTGGTCCAGCAGCTCTATGCAAAGTTGAAAACCTCAGGAAGGGGATGTTCAAACTTTGACCTCGGGCTGCAGGTCAGGATTTCTTACACATATGGGAGTCCACAGAGACCCTGTGAATCAAAAGAACTTCCTTACAGAAAGCCCTAGGTTAAAAAAACCCAAAACTATATAATACTTCAGCTTTAAAAGAGTAATTCTCAACCCTTATTTTGTTCTTAAAAGCAAATAACAATCACATGAGCTTCCATATCTTTCAGTCCTATGCCGGGTTTAGGCAGACAGTCTTTTTGTTATTTTATGGGGGACTGAAGATAGTGCTATTGATTTCAAGGAGCTTGGATGATGAGGAGTTGCTGAACTGAGGCCTCTGCAACAGCAAAAAGTGGTGTTAGGGTTATGGCAACTAATACAGTAGCAGCAATTTAATGAAGCATTTCTTTCTGTATATTAGTTAAAAATTAATTTAGAACCCAGAAGCTTGATCCTGGTTTAAAGAAAATCAATGTTTAAACACTCTCTGACTGTACAAAGGAGAGATAAACTTCTAAATTATTGACCACTGCTGCTTATGTCATCTGTTTGCAGTTCAGGTGCCTCATTCCTTAAGGAATTTTAGAAAGATTCAAAGTCTTTCCTTATCTCAAACACTGAGCAAACTCAGACAGACTCAGACATAATCTGTTCCACAGGAGGACGAGTCTGGCGAACCAAGGTGATGCATCACTCCCATGACACTCCGGATTTTTCTAACACACGGAACTACGCTAAACAGCACATACCTCACCTTTGCTCTCACAGCTGTTCAGAGCAAGCAGATCCAGTTCTGACTGTGCAAGATCATCACCGTGTCTCCATATCGGTAACAGAAGGATATATATTTCTAAACAGATAGTCAGCCTCCAACCTCTTCTTAGTCACCTTCCAGTCTGCTGATCCTTCAGGATGTCTTTATTTCAGTAGCGTCATCACAGACATGACTGCTTAAAGCTAGGAGAAAATCAGATTTTGTAGGAAGAGGAAATATTTATCAGTGAGATGAGTGATAACTGAAAAATTAGTACAGTTTTCTGAGATAGAAAAGAAAAAGGCTTCCTTTTAGGGACAAAACCCCAGCAGTTTCTATGTAAAAGCTGCTTGTTTTTTTTCCAACTACAAAATTCTTCCTATGCAACATCAGGATTCCTTGAATTAGAAGTGGTAACAGTAGGATAAACCTGATAAATAGTAACTAAGTCTTTCCAGATGTAATGATGTGAAATCCAATTTGCACACTTAGAACACCATATTTAGGGGCAATAAAGTCAGTTTGGTTCCTCACATATTGAAGGTTTGTTCTTTATGTTTTCTTTTTCAGTTCCTTTTAGTACCTGCTATTAGGATTAGGGGTGCCCTATTTTTATAAATCAAGGTAGTTTTGCATCAACCACCAGAAAAGGCAGAATTAAGAACTTGAAGGAGATTGTATAATTAGCTACAATGTAAAAGCAGGAGAGATCATTTCATTGCAGAGCAGAGTGTAATAAAAATTCACTCACTTTCATTTTGTTAAAATATACATCTTCTAAATTGCTCTTTTAGACAACTAGAAGATGAAAGTTAAGCAAACTAAGGCAAACAGGATAACAAAGTAATGCCAAGGTAGAACATCACAAAAATAATAAGGATTTATTTAGACTTTTCAATGGAGGCTTTCTCAAAAATAATAATACAATTTCATTTTAAACATTGTCTAATATAAAATAAGCCTTACTTTTGTATTATCTGACTCTATCTGTTTTACTGCTTTAATAGCTATAACTTGAATGTAGTTATATGATGAAGTATCCTTACTAGCAGTATGTTCTTACCTGTAATGACTGCAAGTAGACAGGAATATGTGTGGGAGGACAATAAGAGTCTTTTAAATACATAATTTGCCTTTTTACTATTTTACCTTAAGTCACGGCAACCTGGCAAACATTTTTCTGACAATAAAAATATTTCATTTTGCTAAATTTTGGATGTTTGTTCAGATTTGTTGTTCTCCAGAAACAGAGAAACTTAGCTTGGTAGAACAAAAGATACATGTAGTCCTGTTTATCATTTTCAGTGCTGATCAAGGAAGATGCAAGAAGAGTGGAGTCATCTACAGAACAGTACAGAAACAAAGCAAATGTTATTAAAGAGGTGCTTTCTTAGCATAATCTAACAGCTTCCTCTGATCTGAAATTCAAGGCCTTCCTGAATAGCGGGTTGTATCTTATGTTTATTAGCCTTTGGTAGGCTACTCTTTTCAGTCTGCTTAATGAATTCTTTAATTTATGTAAATTTTTGGCATAGGCAAGATATTGTAGCAACAAATTGTACAGATTAATACTTTTTTTTTTTTTTTGTGTAGAATAAACGCCAATCAAAACATTTTGTTTGTTTTGTACCTACTATATGAAAACTTAATTTGATTTTCATTCTTTCCTGTATTCAGAGAAGCAGTGAACAGTCATTTCATATAAACATGCCTTCCTCAGGCAAAAAGTGCTGCTTTAGATTTCTGTAATTTCCCCCTTATTTGCGTCTTTTCTGTTTTGTATAATCCTAATCTATTTGTACGTCCTTAATATAGAAGCCATCTGTTTCTTTAATTAACCTTCTCTCTTTTTAATGCACCTTGTCTTGTTTTACTGTATCTCATTTTAGGATAAGAAGATCAGAAATTAATTCAATGTTGAATCTATGGACATTCCACCAAGATATATGGTAACAAAAAGATGTTTTCCTTTTCATACTCAGTCCCTTTCCTAGTACTTCCTAAGCTTTGATCGCTTTATATTTTTAAGCAATTTTTTTTTTTTAGTATCAGAACTTGACCAAATTAAATATGTCAACACTTGTAAAAGGCCTACTTTGCTCTCTATGGAGGAGCGAAGAAGTTTGATGTGAAATATTTCAAATTTGTAAGATCTTAAACCTAAAAAAATATATATTTTGTCAAACTGAAATCTTACTACAGACAGTGACCTAAATTAATACGAAAACCAAATCATGTAGGTAATATATTTAGTTAGCTTACTGAAAATGCATTAGAAACAGCAGCATAAAATGCCCTGCACAGAATCTCTCCATCTCACTGGCATTTTCAGACTGACTTTTCCCACCAAAATAGTATTGGGATGCATTTTTCAGCATTTGCACTGTCTTTGATTTTCTGCCCAAACATAGAAAAGCCTTCAATTCTCAGAAGAGGTTATTGTAAACAACAAACAATAAACAAACCACCAACCCTCTCCTGTCACATGCTGGATGCCTTTTGTGCTTTTCAATCTCCTACTCTGCAGATTGGAGCTGGATGAATTATTATCTTGTGCCAGCATTCCTGTGTCTTTGCTGGGACAGAACTATCTATCTCGCTATCTCGCTCTCTGGACAGCAGCTTGCTCAGCTCCTGGTCTGCCCTTCCCCACCACGGAATTTGCACCACAAGCCTGTGTGCAGCAGAGCGACCCGTGGGCTACTGAAGCTGCACGCATCACCACCCTTCCCAGTTCCCATTTGCCTTCTTCATACCCCAAAAGCAAGAAGGAAGCATTGGCCCTCTTGACTAATTGTAAATGTCACTGTTATTTTTGAAATAATTGATGCTTTTGATGGGGATTTTTTTTCATTCGAAGGCTCCTTCTGAATACTGTGATTTTGTGAAGCCTATCAGCATTTGAAAATAACTGTAAATGACCTTTCCCATTTTATTCGAGCCATACATTTAGACAGAATGAATAAAAGGATTTTTCGATTAAAAAGAAAAGTAAATTAGTTAGGCGACACTTAAAGAGTTTTATCAGGTCTTCAATGATCTGTAGAAAGTTAAATATTTGTTTTGCAAAGCAAATTCCACAGCACATTCATCACGACTGCTCAGCTCTATGATACACGGTTTAGCAGTGGGAGCACAAGACAGAAGTCAAGGCTCCAGCACTCCACTGCAAATACAGATGCTGATTCTCTTTCTGACCTAGCAAATGTCACTTGAGTTACCAGATTTAAATAGGCTACAATTAGTTTTACCTGTATCAAAAGGAGCTGTGAATATAATGCTTTACCTGGTTATTAGGAGGGTGTGCAATGGGAGTGGAGATGTGCTACCTTTTTCCCTCAGCATTTGGTGGTGTGATATAACAGGGACAACAAAGACAGTAAATGCTCACTACACTCTCCCCTGCCCACCTGCCAATGGCTGTTGTGATTATTACACACACGCCTGGCTGCTGAAGAGAGGGCGTGAGTGAGTCCTGAGGTGACTGAGGTAGGTATTTCCCTTGAGCAGTCAGGGTTACTCTGTAGAGTTCTTTGGTCCCTGTGATCTCAATTTTTGAGAAGGGAATTTCTAAGTTAGGCCAATGAAGGCCTTAATGGCACAAGCTGCTTTTTAATTCGTATTTATGCTGAAGCCTCAGCACACTGTTCCAGCAACATAAAAGACTATAAAATCCAAATAAATTATATTTACAGCCACTGTAAGGCCTCTTTATAGTGTGAAAGTGACAGAAATGAGAAAGGCAGGGGCACTTGCGAAGTACTTTGAAGGGAGCTTTGTTTTATAAACTGGAAGCTGTTAAAATCTTTCAACTCGCTATCTCGTGAAGGCTTCTTCAGTCTTTCCTCCGTTTGTTGTGAGGAAAGGTTTGGCTGCAGTCACTTTACACTTTTGGCTGACGAGAATATATACGGCACTGCCACCCATGACATTATCCATACTAACCTGATGAGCATGCTGGGGAGGCTTGCTCCCGCCACATCCTTCATCACCCCAAAGACTGTCAAACCTGTTGTCACCAACATATATTGGAGTGTGGCAGCTCCAGCACGGGATGCGTGTGTGGGAAGCTGAAAAGGTACAAGAAATGGGAATAAATTAGGAAAAGAAAGGGAGGAAAAAAAAAGAATATAAGTAGGACTTTCCTACTGTTACCATACAATAAACTACAGAACAATGTTCCACAGAGTGCTAAAACTCACAGGTAAAGGAATTGGAAATGCTATTGTAATGAGCGGTTACGCTTCAAGCGCATCTCTAACTTGCTTAGGCTAGATCTGAAATTCTTTATTCAGTCATTAGTGTAAGTCTTGAAACCAATAACAATTTTTTTTTTTCTTTACTCCAGATAACCAATTGTAAATTTGGCCTTTTGTCTCTGTGTGATTTATTCCTGCAGCGTCAAACTGAAGTCTTTAATATTTAGGTTTGATAACCTACTGTATACAAGCAATCTATCAAAAGCTCTATTAAGTTAAAGGTTAGCTGATTACAAAAGATTTTTCTATTTGATTTACCAAAAGTGACACAATAACCTAACACACATACTGCTGTCTGCAGTTCATCTATATGACACTTTTATCTCAAAAAAATGGAACAGAAAAGCGATAAATACGTCAGACACAGGGAGTTCTACTTTCCCATCAAAAGTTAAACCACAGTGTTGCATATGGAATGAAGACTTACTCATGCAAATCTCTGGTATGACAAACCTGAATCTCTTCTCACTAAAATCACTACAAATTAATAGGTAGCCAGTACACCGGTATCAAAGGGCACAGAAGAAAGCCTCTCCCAGAGTCCTAGTTACGTAAAAAGCAAGGTGATGCTATTTAGAAACCTCACTCTGAAAGGAAATCTGATATGTATAATTTCATTTTCTTAGGAGAAGAGAACCTAGATAACTCTGGCAAAGGAAGGCTGTAAATCTGGATGTTGGGAACGGGAAGCAAGAGTGACTGAAACCCCATGGCACAGCAGTTCGCGCTTTCTCTTTAACTGAACTTATTTCACATTGCTTACACAACGATATCCAGCACCCAGAAGATCACATGGCCATAAATTGTTAGAAAGGCTATGAAAAAAAAATAAGATTATAGAGAGGCAGCTGAAGTGCCTTAATTTACTGAGTCACTAAGGTCCTAATAATGTACTTATAGCCTTGACATTCACACTAAAAGTCAGTGATGCATTCTCATTAGTCACCAACAGAATTTCTTGTTTCTGGTCCTAGAGCGCCAAAGCATTAGGCTTCCTCTGCCAGGGACATACTTACTGCACACTTTGCAGCAGTTCTGCTTCTGCAGTCTTGATTTAAAAGGTCCTGATACATACTTTTTTTCAAGCTTTGCAACAAAATTCAAGGATAAAAGAGCGAAATTAAGATGAGTGAGATGAGTGAAGATACATTTCCTAAAAACCATCTAAGGTTATATACACTCAGGTAATTTCCCTTCAGAAGGTAGGAAAGCTCTGATCCTGCCCTTGCTGTCATCCAAGTCAACAAGTTAATCCTTGCTTCTGAACATATTAGTTTAGAATTATGGCCACAGGTGGTGAAACCTAATGGGTTTTGTCCACTAGTCCATTAATGAGTTATCCCAAGGGAGAGAACTTTAAGACAAATGAAGAGAAAATTGACTCAAGTCACAACGAGCTGACCAGTGAAGCAACCATCTTGAGTATAAACTGACCTGAACTGTAAGTGGGTCAAAATTTCTTGACTTAGAGGAGAGAGGATATTTGCAGCATTAGATTGCATGATCTTCTCTCTGAGCAACAAGGATGTCCCTAAGACATCCTTGTCCTTGTAGAGGTTGAACAACAGTGAAAAAGCAGGTAACATTCAGAAACCATACTTCTAAATAACTGTAAAACTTCTCTCTACTGTATTTTTGAGCCATAATTTACTATATTTTTGCAATCACAATTATGAAATTACAGTGATATTATTAGTTGCTAAGTAGCTGAGCTAATGTTGAATGATGGTAGCACAGTTTGAGAAGTGAATACGATGACCCTTTCTGGTAGATAAGAGTCACAAGAACTGTTTAATAGACAGGGAAATTGAAGCAAGGAAGTGAACTTATTTATATAAATGTGTTGTATATATAAGTATCTTTCTCTGTTGAGGTCCTTGATAAGTTGATATTTGCTGTCTATCTCTCTTTATCTATGTCACTGTGCCAATAGGAGCAATATTAGTTTCTAATAGCAATATCCTCAAAGGTACTTAACCAATTTTCTTTTCTTCTGCCCTTCAGGATATATCCAGAGATGCGTAGATAAGCAGAGTGACTGATTCCTAAACTTTGTTTAAAAGTAATATTCAGATCCTATCTCTTTACTCATGGGCACAAAATACAAAGTTTTCTCTTAAGAAGAAGACAGCGCAGAGATGACTCTGCATATTACTTACAGCTTAGGGGTTCAGCAGCACTAAGAAGAGCATTATCTCTATGGGACCAGAAGTTCAGAGCAGAGTTTGAGAGACAGCTTTTGCTGCACTGAAATTCTGAGCTGATTTCGTTCTTTCACTGCCCTGCTCACTGTCACAAGAACTTGATGTGAGAGCAGAGCCATTCTCTGTGAATGGAAGCGGGACTGCAATCACTATTTTCATCTATCTGTAGTTTATGTCCCTTTTCCAATTGTCCCTAAACCCAGAAACTGATGTTGCTCTGCTCATAACTACCATGTGCAGTCACACTAAGCATTGCTCAAAGACACATCAGCAAAATAAAAATTTGGATTTATAGCCACAGTTTATTTAACCAGGTTATAAAGATAATGTACTCAGAAGGCAGAAATAACGACGACAGAAATATACTGGGCACAGAGATGAACCTTTCAGAAGTTCTATAAATGTGTCAGCTCTTCAACATTCACTCACAAGTTCTTTGTAGAATAATTCTAGTGAATACATTTATAAATGCGTTTCTGATTTCTTCCTGGAATTCATGCACTCTTTCTCCATTTTTTTCCCAGATGTAAACACTAATGAAATGACTTTAAAATATAGCTGGAAAAAATCAATGCTGCAACAATGTAGTATCTCTTTATCTTTTCTTCCTTCGCTCTCTGACTTACTTCTCATTAGCTCCATCCCAAACAGCTTTTAGTACAGCTGTTCCTGCCACAGCATATACCTTGTGCTGTTTTCTGCTTCTGTACTTGTAGGAGCGTTTTACTCTTACCCTGTCATCTTTTTGAGGCAGCTCATAACATATCGAGAGGTGATAATCAGAGTTTAAATACAGGTCAAGCTAAGCTCTGAAGTAATGATTATCCAAAACAGGCAAACCATGAAAGATGTCATGACTGTCACAAGAACTTGATGATTCACTTTACCCCATTCAAGTCTATCTGAACAGTCAAGGAGGGAAAGAGAGAAGCCACTTGACACTTCTTTACCAGGCTATCCAGGATATACTCTGAAAACAGTCAGAGCATCCTGAGTGAATGGCTTCCATGCAATGCCACCAGGGCAGAGCCTGCCCTTTAGGGTACTAGGCTCCATCAACAGGCAGGCTGTACTCTGTGTTTTCTGAGGCTCTGAACCGTGGCTTGAGTTCTGATTTACTTGGCTAGCTCACTAGTTGCCTTTAAAGGGAATCCCAAGCATAAGGAGGTGAGTTTTAATGGTGAAATACAATGCACTTACTTTAAGATTTGAAAGTTGGTGTGACCTACTTTTTACTGACTCGTATGATTCTTGAAGATGCAAGTTACTGGACTACTTTAAGGAAGTTATTCTTCAGAATGTATTTTCTTTCCCTGTAGAAACAGAGAGGTCCAAACTTCAGTCCTAAGCCCCACGATCTGAACCAAAGAAAGCCAAAATACTATCTTAGAATCATGCAGCAATTTGAGATAGAAAGGACATCCAGAGCCATTAGTTCAATACCCACTCAGAGCAGAGTGAATATCTAAGTTAGATTCAGCTTTGAAACATTGAGTTGCTCAGTTGAGAAGCCATTCAGCTTCATCCAGTAGAGAGTCCAGCTAAAGAGCAGCTACTCCTCACTGAGAAAAGGTCCAGCTGCCAGCACTCTCTTGTTTCTTGTGAAATCAGTACCCCTATAGGGAGTAGGAGACTGACCTAGAGTGGAGAGATTAGCCTCTGGCTCCATATAGAATCATAGAATCATCAGGGTTGGAAGGGACCCTGAAGATCGAGTTCCAATCTCCCTGCCACGGGCAGGGACACCTCCCACTAGACCAGGTTGCCATATATATGCCTGGATCTTTTGTCAAAAGTGCTCTGATGGAGCTTGATTGTTTCTTTTCATTTGCTTTAATAAAACAATAGAGATGGAGCACTCCAAACAATGAAAAATTGCTCTTCCTCATGCTCAAGTGAAAATGGGCTTTGCCAATGCATATAGAACACGCGTCTTTCCTGAGAACCATTTCACATCTTTCCCTCAGCTATTAGAGGCAACAGGAAAAAGAAGCTGGAGAGCATTCTGGCACTGTGTCTAGGAACTATGCTTTTCTTAACAGTACATGAATTTCCTTTGTTGCTTGAGATACAAAAAGAAAGTTTCAGAAAGATCATAAGTGGCATTGGCCCAAGACTAAATATAACCATCAAAATCTTACAAAGGGAAAAGATGGTGAGGAAGAAACTCAGGATATGTCAGACCCACTGACTATTTCACTTCCTTTGAAACACAAAATCACACACTAGTCTAAATATGAATGCCAGGTTGGAAAGGACCTCAAGGATTATCTGGTCCAATACAGTCTCTTCCTGCTTTCCATTAAAGATCTCAATGAGCATTTCTATTTCAGTTGATCCATCCCAGCAATGAGACCAGACCTTAGAAAGACCTCTCCTCCTGGCTTGTGGTGTCTCTAGTCTAGGCATTTCCGAAGTCATTACTTCAATACACTTCTCTTTTAATAATACCAATAGCTACCTTTACAGCTGAAGCTGAAATACAGTTGGTGAGGTGCAATATTAATACAACTGCCATGGATTTCTTTTTCTCATTCTATTATACCAAATGTGAATTTGTTTGATGAACACCGTAGGAAGAAACTGACCCAGCAGATACCTGTCAGTGACCAGGGAATGTATTGTTTTCAATGCAGCTACCATCTTGAAATCAGGACTAACTGTGCTTAAAATAAAGATTGAGAGGACATAAATTATTCACGAATCAATCACAGAGGTCATAGCCTGAGCCGCTCGCTGATTCGTTTGCCAGTTGTATCTGATTTTTCTCTGCATTAGATACCTTTATCTGCTATTTTTAATTCTTCTTGAGAAAATTGCTCACTCAAATGTCGTATGTTTCCAAAGTCAAATATAGATATGAATTTCCTTGGATTTTAGACATATGTATGGTGTTAAAATTCACAGTGATGCATAGTGCTGCATGTTAGGGAAAGATCCTGTTCTTGTTTCACACTTCTGAAAAACTGCAGTAGCTCTTTCTACTTTGGTGAACATACAATCATTCAATCATAGCAGAATGTGGGTCCTTGACTTTAATGGGGCTTTGTGAACTATTGAAGGTGTACTTTTCCTCATTCCAAAAATATTCATCCCACAAAAAAAAAATAATTATTGCACACCAGTCTGCCCTTCAAAACAGAAGAACACAGATAAAAGACTGAGATTATGTCAATGTACAAACCTCAGGGATCAGACTTTATAAAATATTTCAATTCTTGAATGCGCAGAACTGCCTTAGAAAGGTGAGATACCTTTCAAAATCCCACTAGTAACCCATCTGCTTTTTAAGACCACAATATCGCTTTTAAAAGCTGTTACTAAGTAAGTCAGGATCATTGTTGTGTAGTTATTTATTCACTAACAGCTACAAATAAAAATGCATTCCCTTTATAATAAAATGAATCCTGGCTTGAAGAAGCAGATGAATTTGGCTGCTGTTGCACATTTCACACATATTAGGAAATGCTTAAATATAAGGGTAATGTTTGAAGAAAATGCCTCATTTACTGATGCAAAGGCTATTAAGGCAAAACAGAAAATTAATTAACCTACTCAAAACCTTGCTTTCAAATTACATAGCATTGATAACTGCTTAAAGGCAGTTATGCAGGCTTACATTGCTCCCTATGCCTGGTACCAAAAGTGATTTATTTGGTGAAAAAAAATGTTCAAAATTTTTACTGAAAGTATGAGGAGATGAAGGTGCTCGCAAATAGCTTCTAATTTTGTTTGATAAATTCTGGTATCCTCAAATTTAACTGCCTTTCAAACAAAAATGGAAAAACAAAACAAAACACCAACAAACACACACAGGCAAGAAAACCTCCTTACAATCTAGACATAATTTCAGTCCAAAATTTCCCAAGAAAATTGACCTAATGAGACAAGAAAAAGTGGAATGACTGAATCTGGGTAATAAATTCTTTATTAATTATTTTTTGAGGCTTCATTTTACAGGAGTTCACAATCTGAATCCACTTCCTGAACTTCTATCTTGGTCTGTGCCAAGGTAGATTTATATCTCCAGTGACTCTATTGTAATCCATCATCCTGATTTATTTTCTGTCTTCTGCCACGTTAATTGTGAATCTTGGGTTTATAACGTTGTGTCCCCAGTTATGTTATAAAAAGCAAAAATGCAAAAAGACAAGATATTATAAAAGCTTCTCCTTGTACACTCAGCAGAACCATGGCAAGAGAAGACTCTCTTTGGGCCAGTGCCATTATCCTGACTTTACAGCTGACACCAAAATAGCACAGTAACCAAAGACACATCCGTACCATCGATAATTATATTCCCTTTAGATAATTTCAAAACATCTGTGCATGAGATCACAGCCACTGTCAGACTTTGCAAATGTCAAAGTGATGCTGGTGAAACCAACACTTCCACCCAGGCGACTACGCTCCGATGAGCTCCCAGGGCAGCCAGGGTTACCCTGCGGTTGGCCCTGATCTCAGCCTTTTCCAAGTGGTCCTGCTGATCAGCCCCAGTGAAAGAGCACCCGTGTGCTGGTTCCTCAGCTACAGTTACACGGACCAACTCTTTCGAATGCCAGGCTGCTTCATGGAAAATTGTTTCACTGACATCTCCCAAACTCTCCTTTTTATCTATTGTCTCAGAATCAGTGCTGTATTTTGTCTGATTTTAATTTTTCTTTTAAAGCATTTGTTTTTTAAAAAAATAATTTCCACTCTTTTGAAATAGAAACAGGATTAAATATTTGTTTATTTGTGAGGTACAGTTTAACAATTAACTGCAAATGGACTGTAACTGTGACCACCAATTAAGCAAAATTCTTTAATGGCTTTATGCCTTTGTTATTGAAAGGACTTAATAGATGAGATGGGTGACAGTAATGTACATTATTTTAGAAGCAAAATTACTATTTGGGAAAAATAAATGCCTAAATTCAGGGGTGATTCTAAGATTTCACCTAGAAAAGGATGGAAAAAAATCAGAGAAAAGGATGAAAAATTTTATTTTATTTGCTAGCAGGAACTAATTAGCACATTCAAACCTCTAATCAGACAAAGCTAGCTGTGCAGAAAGTGAGTTGAGCTAATATTGGGACATAGGATCATTCTAACATGTACCAAAAAGCAACTTGCCTTGTCTTGACTACAGTTTCAGAAAGCATTAGTTGGATTCAGTCCTATAGAGAAAAAGCTTCTGACTGCACTGGAAAAATCTTGCTAGTATAAATCAAGAGTTGAATACAAACTGAAAAAAAAAATACTTAATCTCAGAGAAGATTTGCTTACTGTGATTTGGCTACCTGTTTACAGTTTAGCTGTGAGAAAAATAAAAGTAAAAATAAAAATTAAAATGAAACAAACCCAAAAAACCACAACTCTACATTGCAAAGGAAAATTAGAGTTCACATGAAGGCTTAATTCTTCCTGTATACAGTTTAACTGTACCTCTATATCACACTATTATATTTATCAAAAAAATTTACATATAGATCATAGCTAAAAGAATGCTTTTATCAGCCTATATACTAAAATAGATAACTACATCACTACAATGAGTTGGGAAAGTTTTTCTATAAAAATGCACTGTTAAAAGCATAAATAAATAAAATAAAAAAAAAAGAAAAGCCAATATTAGTTTTGAGCACAATGAACTACACATGCTGAAACATTTTATGGCCAGGAAAAAAAAAAAAAAAAAGTGTCTTGTTCTGCCAGCATAGCAAAAGCTGGATAAATTTTTCTGGTTTGTTTTTCATACTTTATCTGATACATGATGCAAAACTTTTCAGAGTAGTCCAGGCCAAAGTCTTCCTAGAGTCTTAACTAGGTTAGTTTACATCTCCTTTACTTCTGTTCCTTCTCTTTTCTCCCCATATGTGTTCATTATGCTTCAGATTCAGTTGAAACTCAGGTTTTACTTATGTATGACCAGAATCTTAGGATACGCATTTTGGATTTTTTTTTCCAGTGATTGAACTGGCGTATTACCAGCAGAGTTTTTTAAGGCAGTATAAATGGAGATTAATAGATTTATGCCCTTTTTTTTTTTTCTTTTTTCCCCATCCAGCAGGAATTGCCTCTGTACTGGTACTACTTCAACAGACATGTTTCAAGTGGTACAATTCTGGGAACTGACAAGGCTTTACATAGCTCACTTGGCAAAAGAGCAACTTACCACAGGGTAAGAGTGTGAAATTACAGCAACCTAGTAGCTGCCAGGTGCATGTTCTTAGCCCACAGAAAATATGACAGAGCTAACCTCTTACCTGCCAACTTGTCAAACAAAGCACCAGGGCACTGGATGTAAAAATCTTCCCAATAGAAAGCAGAGCAAGCACTTTAGACGAGAAAATCTTCAGTCATTACAAGCGACTACAAAACTGCTGGGTTTGCAGCCAGCTACAAAGAGGAATGTGAACCACAGCCGTTACTTACTGACTTATAAACCTCATACTCCCTCCTCAGCACACAACTTCTATCACACTTCTTACATATCATTAGCAACTTTGGCCCAGAAAGTCTCACTGAATGCACAGGACCTTAAGCAGGCAAATGCAAATGTGTTTACTCAGGGGTACAGAGGTACAGCAAGAAAATCAGTTGAATATTAGGAAGTACTCATAAAAAGTCTATTCCTTCCTATAGGTAATACCTTCTCACTTTTCCAGCTCCTCCACATGTAAATCACATCAATTTACACTCCATTTCACTGACTTATACTCTAGTAAGTGAGTGTAAGTAGGTCTTAAGGTGTCTAACTGAGCATAAAGAACTCTAAATTACACACTTTACGCATCACCTCTGAACTTAGCTCATAGGTTTTAAACAAAAGCAGAGTCATAAATCGATAGTTTGGAGGAGGGAGGACATTAAATGTATGTCCATTTTGGTTCCTAGAGTTTATCACTGTATTTCATCAAAACTAATAAAAAGCTCCTACCTGAAACATTATTTAACTCAAATTGAGATACGCACAAAATTCTTTATACAATTATTTAAGCAGATCAAAAAAAACTAGAAAAGCAGGAAGATGCTAAATAAATCAGGGTTTGGGTTGTTTGTCTGAGTTTTTACCTATCTCAGTTTTGATCTGTCGCTGAAAAGAGAAGTTTCAGAGAAATGCATGTCATTTTCTGTTTTGGACCATGCGCTGAAACCTTTACTGTTGAACTTCATTCTAATTCAGAGTCAGCTTTACAACGGAATATGCATTTAAGTAAATTGCTGATGAGGTTTGTGGCAAAGCTACCAGGCTATGAATAGCATCTCAGAGTCAGTAAAATAATATTTAGAAGCAGGAGAATCTATTTATTACCAGATGACTTACTCCTGAGGTCAATTATTGCTACAAACATTTAATTAAATGGTGATGTAAATTTGATGAGCCTACTCAATAAAAGCAAGGCCTGCTCTGCACTTTGAAAAGGTGACTAACGGAACCGTCCCTCCATCACTCCAGTTAAAATTAATTGGTCTCTTAGATGTCTAGTTATAGAAAATATGGAAACTCCTTGATTCATCTTCCCCAGAATATTATCTCCATTGACTTAAAAATATGCCAAGAATGAGGTTGCTCAAAGCAGAATAAAAAAGCAATGTGATTTACTTTATTCATGGGATAAAAAAAAATCCTGAGGGTTATATTTTGCTAAGGAGAGGGGGTTTTTGGTATTTGGGTTTTTTTTCTGTTGTTGTTTTTTTTCACTGAGTTTCAAGGAGGGTTTCTTTAAGGTATGATGTGGAGCTGGAAGGGAAATAGTGTTTCAGCTGAGAAACCTGTTATTATTAGTACTCTGCCTCCACAGTTTTAAAAACAGATTCTGGTACTTATGGGAATGGAGAATTGCATTGCTCTGTAACTTCCTCCCAGATAACAAATTAATTAGATGCCAAGTGCTAAATGCTGGATTTAAGGCATTCCGAGGAGCACTTACGAAAACAAAAGAATCTGGCATCTGAATAGCCTGTGTTTGCTTCTAGAAATATTTATTTATTTTTAGGTTTCAAAATAATGACAACCTATAGAATGTAGCACTCATATTTTACAGCTCATGTTTCTTTGCAAAGATGTTTTATTTCGATTTTAGTAGAACTCATTCTTAGAAATTATAATTAGACACCAAGCTCACCCTGCCAGCACCACACTGTACAGCTATGAAAATCAAAAAACTTGCTTTTATGCATTTGCTGAATCAAAGATTTTCTTGGAAACCCTTTGTTGAATGCCTGCCCAATATTATGAACCACACAATCTTTCAGTCTTCCTTCAGACATTTTCAGTGAAATGACATTTTCTGGTGGTATAATACAGCCCATGAATTTACCCTTAGTTCAAATCACTTTAGCTGCTCAGAGTTAAGAAAGGAGTCTCTGAGTTTCTGAGTCTCAGAACCAGAAAGACCCAATGAAACACAAATGTGCATATGTATCTGTCTGTTTAGCATCTCTAACAATAGCCTGGAGGAGGTGATGAACTCTTCAAGTTTGCAGGTGACACCAAGAAGTGGGAGAAGAGTCAATACCGTCGAGAGATCCAGACCTGCTGAAGGAACAGGGCCAACAGGAGCCTTATCAAATGCAGCAAAATCCAGTGTAAAGTCCTGCACATGAGAAACAGAGCAGTACTGTAGTTAACAGTGGAAAGGAAGCCCCTGGAAGAGAAGACGTATCCTGGGTATCAAGCTGTCTTGTTAAGGATTTTCTCCTGAATGCCCATATACTTCTCTAGCACTGGTGCAAGGTACTACAAGAGTGATTACACATCATTCTGAAGAAACTCTACTTTTCCTCTTCTGGTTCATGCTAATTTTCCCACCAAGGAAAAGAAGGTATTCCAGTCACAGCACATTTTGGAATAACCATGTCAAAGGCACGGTCTGTCTACCAGAAACATACTTCACAAATCTTTGTGATCTCTGGTTTCAGATCTCTGGCTTACTGAATTTCCATTAAATATACCTCTTTCTCTTCTGGTTTGTTATACTTTGTTTTTTTAAGTGTGAGCTATCTTATTTTTTTGTTTATCTTTAGTTAAGTAAGCAAATTATATTAAATCCCTGCTTATGACTTTCCAGTCTATTTCTTTTCCATTAGAATTAAAGGGGGCATTATTTAGGAGGTCAGATGATAGTTGATGAAATTTCCCATCAAGCGGTGTGAGTCTCCCAGGTAAATATACACAGGAAACCCATTAAAACATCCATAGTAGTAATTAGACCACTTTCCCTATAACACTATGAAAGTTTTACTGGAATACTTTGAGAAATGCATTTTATTCACCCAATAGGCCTGAAAACTTTCTCTGGAACCAGTATTCTACCTTGTATAAAGATTTATCCAGTCACATAACAGTATTCCTCTATTTGCCCATATTATATATTTTACATTTTTAAAAAAAAATTGTATTTACTTTTCAGCTGCAAGTTAAGCATACCTATGAAAACCAATGCTAAACTTCAACATTGCTACAAATCTCCATAAATGTGCACAGACTTCTAGTAAGTACACAGTTAATTACTGGATCTGCTGAGATCAGAGCAGCAACTTGTTCATAATTCAACTTCTTGTTATCAGCATCAAAAATATTGTCATGTTACTTTCATCTGCAAGTTTTTATGAGGTCTAACAACTAATACAGTTGCTATCAATGTAAAGCCTTTTCTGAGATGTGGAGGATGCAGAACATCTGCCATTTACTTTGTAATAAGTATAACTAAAACTGAGCAGTAAATCAGTGAGAAGAACTCCTGCCTACTTTACAGAAATTCAGAACAGGAGGGCAAAGGAAACAGCAGAGGTTTGGCCATCTCTAAGAAAATATCAAACATTTGCAACGTAATTGGTAAGGTT
Organism: Baryphthengus martii; assembly: GCA_013396935.1. Lineage (NCBI taxonomy): Eukaryota > Metazoa > Chordata > Aves > Coraciiformes > Momotidae > Baryphthengus > Baryphthengus martii. Next base: position 44,502 of record VWZK01009000.1, on the reverse strand, counting down.
TTCCAGCTTTTAAGAGATGATCTCACCAATTGCTGTGAAAATAACTACTGCTTTTAATAAAACAAAGGTGAAAAGCAAGCAGGTAATCAGACTGATGTCATTTTTTATGACTCGACTTCATACACTGCAAGAAATCTTGAAGTTTTTGAGGTTTTAACACAGCAAGGCATTTACTGCTAACCATGATAACTTCTGCCTTGCATGGGTTCTTTTGAAAGCCTGTAGTCCATGAGGGTTTACCTTCAGCCAATCATTGTCTTCTGAGAAGACAGGAGAGGAGGATTTTCCATCCTGACAATACCAGAAGACTCCTTCCCCACCCGGCATTCAGTGATTCACCACTGAGGAAGACATCCAGAGTAGATGCTCTGTGATTCACACTGGCTCAAAAAGGATGTTGCCCTTTTACCACTGTCCAGCTGGATTTGGGATAGACAATGGGCTGACACATTATTCAACAACTTCTGCTCATCTGAGCATACTTAGGCACTGCCATACCTGCCAGCCTTGAAAGCGAGCGACGAGAGAGCTCACAGTGTGTTACAGATCTCAGGTTGCATGGTGAGGAATAGTTGGAGTTTGGCTGCTCCCCAGAAAAATCAAAACCAAAACCCTGAAATGTGGTATAGAAATGTCAGGAATGTTGTTCTGTAGTTGGGCTTGAGTTTCACAGAAGCAGAAATACACACTCTTTCAGTGAGAGGCTTGATTAGAAAAATCAAAGGATTTTGTTTTGTTTGAGAAGAAGTCTAAAGAGTGAAGATTGTTCATTGAAACCTTGTCAGTTTTAGAGTGAAAGAAAAAGCACAAGATGTGACACCTTGTGTGTATTCTGTGTAGGAGGACTTTCTCGATATCTTTTTATTTTCCATTAAGAAAATGGTGCTCATGATCCTTAAGGACAAGCCCAAGCTATGTGAAAATACGTGAATGTGGGTGCTAATGAGGATACAGATATGGTCCTCTTAGTGAATGATTTTCTTACGCTTTTTCTTCACCCATCTAGCTCTATAGTAGCCAGCAGATTTATTATTAGAACTAATTGCAAAACAGAATTATTTTTTAAATGCTAGGTTGGGTTGTGTTTTTTTTAATCTGGGTGAAAAATAGAAATTTTTTTATTTTTTAAATTTTTTGTAATGTATGTATTCATTTTAGCAGTAAACCCTTTGAAATTAGCTTTTACCTTCCTGTAGGTCCTGTAGACTGAGAAAAACAGGAGAAAGCAAAGTTGTTGTTTTTTACGTTTTGAAAGGTACATATCTCTAGAAGCTGGGGAGTTTTATCCAAAAAAGTATCAAAAGCTAAGAAAGGATAGATGTTTATTTTGATGGATGTTTCATAGAATAACCCCAAGATTCTGAGGAAAATAGAAATAATATATTAGAAGTGGTTAGTAGAACCTGCAAAGATTTCTCAGCATCAGGAAATCAATATTCTTAAGGGACAGATATACCCTAGGTCTGTCTCATTAACACTCACATCTAGAGCTTGTTCGCAAAAGACCTGTATTTCAAGATACCTCGATTGCTATCTGAAGTTGTCACATGCACATGAATAATTCCCCTTATTAAGAGCTGATATCATTTTGGACACATGGCATTTCATTATCTAACACATAGTATATCAAACATGACTTATTACTGAGTTGATATCTGTCACTAATAATATACAAAACCAACCTAAAACCAAAAGTGCAACGGGCTTACAAGATGTGTTTCTTTGTAAGGTTTTGGAATGTGCATGCAATCAGGAGAATACTGTTTAAAAAGCAAAACTATACTTGAGATGTAAATTACTTAAATAGGATTCTTGGCATGATGCCCTTTAAGAAATACATGGATTCCACTTGCTTCTTATTTCTGTGTTTCTAAATCACTATTCTCTTTTAACCATTTTTTTTTTTTTCCCAAGTCACACATACGCATGTATGTTAACGGTAATGACCTGACTAGATGTAATTTGTATTTTACCTTACTAACATTCTGGCCGTATCTATCACAGCATAGAAAATTATCTTTCCTGTTCTGTTCTCATGAAACTTTGCTTGATACAGCAAACATTCTAAGCCTAGTATTTCAGATGTAGACAATTGGGGTGAAAAATAAAACAAAAATGACAACTGGTTCCATGTTAAAAAATGCACACATATGACATGACAGTAGCTAGGGCGCAAAATATAAGAGGTTAACCTCTGAACATAATTCCACACACACTCACATATACATTCCCACACAATCAGGGACAAGCCACAAACAAAAATGCCTCCAACTACCAAGAAATAAAAGAACCATTCACGGAGCGCTTGACTGTCCCACACTATGTCCTATAGTAGGGAGTTAGAGCTGCTTCACATCACAAAGCCATCAGGTGTTCCAAGATAAAGGAAATACAAAAGCCATGTTTGGAGGGGGAGGAAGGTTGTCAAAGTTTGAACACCCACTGAATATCAGGAATTGCCACTTAGCGGCTGATTTAATGAAAGCCACCCAAGAGAGGCATCTATTTCCTTTGTCACAGCTCACGCTCCCATTTGTACTATATCCTGCTCCAGTTTCCAAAGTTTCCCTAATCCTCCATTTCAATTGGAGGACCACTTCCTTCCCTTCTGTTGCATTTATTCTCACCTGCATGTATTTCCCACTCTGTTCAAAATGCCTCTTTGCAGTTATCAGCTCCAAAGCTAACAAACTTGCTTTAACTCTGCCTTAGACAGGCTGAAAAGACACAGCCACAAATGCACTCAAAACTACCCGCCTTCCTAGGTGTTCTAGCAGAAATATTTGGCCTTCATTACAGTGGGTTTTGTCATCCAAGCTCCTTGCAGACAGACCAAGTTTCTTGGGTGGTTTTTTTTTTTTTTATTTCTCAATAGCTAAAAGAAATTCTGACAAATCTACCAAACTGTCTGTGTCAATACAGGGATGGGAGGGTGCTGTTTTCATCACACTCAGCTCCTCAAGTTGCTTAAATTCTATTCTGTTGACAGCATTGGTAAGAAATCAAGAGGATAAACATGGTAAAAACCCAATATATTCAGATGTTGATTTATTTTACTGTTAACTGCTACTGAGTCTCTCTTGGTTAAGGTTTTTTTCACTGAAAAGGGAATCCTTTACCATTTCAAGGAATAGTTTTTTAGAGTTTAGAATCATTTTAACTCAGTTAATTTCTATCCTGAACAGTATTTTAAATTTCAAAGCAAACATTCCTTAAAAAAACAGGTCTGGAAATGAGAATAGAAATAGATTTGTTGAAACACAACAAGAAAGACCTTTTTACCTTTCTCTTTCCAGGAATTAAATTGAAAAATAATGAGATATTTAACTGCAATTCCTGTACTATTGAAAATTCCTCAGTTGAATTTAGGATATAAATGAGGGTTAATTACAAAGGAGGGGTATAAATGAGGACATACAGAGGGCACAAATTCTCCACTGTTTCTATTCTTGTTGAGTAACTAAAGAAAAATGAGGAATGAATTTTGGAAGAGGTGGTGAGATGTGCAAGGATACAAAATTTAGTTTATGGACAGTGTGTGTATATATATATATATATATCATTAAGTGTATAGGATGATGAAGACATGGCAATATTCTTACTTCACCAGCACATCCAGATCAATGGATACGACTTTCAGAGGACTTCAACTCTACCTACATTTTCTCTTAGGTTCCAGAATGTGATTGAATCTTTTCCTTAAAAACAAGTGATTTGACTCCCCATGATATATTAAACTTGCCAGTAAGAGGAAAAGTTGACTGGCATGGCAACTTCATTATAAAGGCCTTGTCATGAGCAGAATAATTATTCTAGGGGAAAAAAAAATAAAATTCTCTTTTAAAATAAAGGGTCCACAGGAGAGCTGTTCTAGCCAATTTACACATGGATACAAGTCTCTGTGCTCCTAAATGAATAATTACTCTTAAAAATGCAGCAATGCTTAAAAGGCAGATGGTGCTTTTGTGAGGGCAAAAAGCAAGCTAAGTCAAAACAGAACACACAAGGAACTCTTTTTGAATAAATGGACAATACACCAAAAAACTTGCACCAAGCTTTTGGATGTCTATAAGAGAAGTTATTTTAATTTATAAAATGTATTTTATATTTTCATAGTTGAAACATCTTTACTGCACAGGCATAATAAAACTTATCCTTTTATCTTTGTTTCTGTTTCCGAAATTCAATTTTGGAAAAAAAAGAAAAGGACAAAAACTTTCAGTAAATTCAGAGTGGATTTCCCCATTTGTTTCTAGAGAGCTGCTGAACCTCTCTAGTCTGCTGCTTCTTTCTCTCTCTGGCTTCCATTTAGCTGCAAACTAGTATTTGGACTAGCCTGGTCCTACCGGTCAGTTTATTTAAAATTAGAAGAACAAGCCATAGACTTGAAAGAATCTGAACAGAAGAGATAGGTATTTCCAGACTTACTTTAACCACTTACTTGCTTGTGTCTGAACCCTCCATGTAGATTCAGGTAGAATGCTCTGGCTGTGCTGCTGAGCAAACACCATCTGTGTTAGAGAGTGTGCCAAAAGCATCCATGTAGAATGTGGCTGCTGGCAAGTATTTCCAGTACTGCATATCCTGGTAAACTACATCTGCTGCAAAGCTGCCTTTTTTTTTTTTTCTTCCCCCTTCTTTTCTCTTCAGGAGAATTGAGGAATGTCCAAGCAAAATGAGATTGCTTTGCCGAAAAATCATAGGTATCTGAAAAATAGGACATTCCAACTGCTCCTCCCAGCTCTCGGGCCATGCTGAAGCAGTACTGTTTTTCCAATCTTCCAGGACATCCAGCAGCAAGAACATGCTGTGCACAACTCAGTAGTTCATATCCACAATCCATAAAAGGGCCATGCAATGCAATGGGAGTCCTAATGCTCCTTTCCTACACAAACCTCTAGTTACCTAAATATTATTTCGCAGTTGATACTGAGCAGAATAAAATAAGAGGCAAGTGTTCTGCTGGTTTGAGTTTCATAGCAATATACAGCTAGACCATCATTAGACGCATGCAATTATACTTTTATTAATAGTTATAGTTAAATAAATACACTAAAACTCATCATCTTGTTTTTTATAATCATTCATCCTTTCTAGAAACTTCTTTGTCTGTAGATAGACACTTTAGCAAACTTTTCATATGCTTGGACAAAAGAAAAAAGCTTATGATCTCACTTGCAGCTTTTATTCTTTTTCCTTTTTTTCATAATCTAAAAAGTGCATCATTTTAAATTGAAAGTCAGTGTTAGCAATTTGTGTAAAGAAAAACAAACAACTTTATAGATTTCTATTTTTAAAAGCAGAGAAATTATTTAGGTTTTTGTTGTGGGTTTGAGGGGTTTTTTCACCTTTTTTTTTCATGGGGATAATTAAGAAACACATTTTTGTCCATGTGCCTACACGGTATGACAACCTAATATAGTGGTTGGAAGGCTTAAGGCAGGGTGGGAGGCAAATCCAGGTGAGCAATTCAAAAGAACAGCTCATTTCACTAGTAGGCTGCTAGAAACCAAAGCAAATAGACATGAGGGGAAGGGCAAGTAGGAGGTGTATATTGAAAGCTTGAATAACTTGGAGAAGAAAAAGAAGAGATGAATGCTCCGTTTTAACAGAGGCTGTAGACTTAACTTTAAGCCTTTTAAATGTTAATGTTCATTAGCATCTGAAAAGGATTATCAGAAGAAGGGAGTAGAATAGATCGAGATTCTTACTTAGGTAGGTGGAACAGGGGAATACCCATTTTCTTATGTGTGAAATGTAAGAGTTTCCTAAGGTAGCATGTAAGAAAAACTCTGACAGATTGGGCAGGATCCTTGTTTTGAAGATCACAGGTGCAATATAACTGAAATATTCTACAGTCACCTCATTTTCTTCCAGTAGGAGAGATCTGAACTTCACATTGGTAAAATAGATATTTTATTAAATTCATAAACACAGATGGATTAGAACAGTATGTGTGCGTTTAGAGCATAAAACCCTTCAGAAAAGAAACTTCATAGAGGTTTTTTTCCCAATTGCCTATCCTGGCATTATTAACTTCACATATACTTTGTGAAAAATGCCACACAAACCTAAATCTTTCACTTTTATAATGCTATGCTGACAGACCTGAGAGCGCCCCGTAACATTACACTGTCTATTTCTGTAGCAGTGATATGGAGGGAAGATTGTAGAAATCTGCTATAAACTAAGCTGTTTAAAGCTTTATTATCCTTTATGTAACACTCAACTGCACAACAGGTGAAAGATGCTTGTACACAAAGACTTAATCCTAAAAAGAAAATGAGGATAAAGGTTTAAAAACAGGAAGATATTTCTGGATGTTGCATTATTTTATGAATCCTAAACTACTTTTCCCTTATTATAAGAAGTGCTATAAAAGTGGGGAAAATGGTTTTATTTATGCCTTTCCTAAACAGCTATGAAAATTTGCTTAAAAATGAGCATTCTCAAAAGTAGAATTCTGAGGTATAACTAGAAAAACCTATACATAGATTTAAAATTGTATATATTATTTGTATATGTTCTTTATATATGTGTTTAATTTTACTTGTTGTCCTGTTCTACAAAAACTCTTTCCACTCGTTTCTCCCCATGGAGTTTGGATGAAATTCAAACGAATGAATGACTTCACTAGTGAATTAACTTGTTAGTAAAATGAACATTGTTATTTCACACATAAAGTGCTACCGAAGGCAACATTTTAATTTTCCCATTTCAAAGATACAGTGATTTTTTTTTGGATAAAGTAAATTTATCTAAAAAGTGCTTTTCTCTGTAAAGGTTACTAGCACAAATGAAATGTCAAAGTAAACATAACTACAGCTTTGCACATATTAAGATGAAATCTCATTTTCTATAATCACATCTGTTCTATCACTTTTTGCCTTGCCATTAGGTTTAGCCATTTCAGATTTTGTTACAGTATCTCAATATTCACTACTAGCAGTTCTAGGGTTTTTTTTAATAATAAAAAAAGGCAAACCCAAGCTTAGCTCTAAACGGCAAATGACTGCCCTTTTAGAAAGCAAAAATAAAATGCAACCATGCTATACGGCTGCACCAGCTGTAAATGTTTGTTTGTAGGTGCTCTGGGACCAAAGAAGTGTAAATGGAAAGCGGAGCACTGAAGTCCTTTGCAGGAGGGGAAACGGCACTTGCTGTGACAATGCAGTTGTCTGGAGCAGGCAGCGCTCACTCAAAATAGTATCCAGAGGAGGTGTATAATCCAGCTTCTTCTCCAACTGCTGATTTGATGTGTTCCAGCAGCTGGGCAATGTTTGCAACAGTTCTAAAGCCAACATAACCTCGACTCAGAATCATTTTGTTCCTATAAACAAAAGGAAACACCTTGGGCCTGACGAACCAAAGCCATAAAATGCAATCTACGCTCCTCTGTACTCCTCCTGCACTGGGGGTGGCAACTGGAAACAATGAGATGTTTGTGCTGAAGCTTGTTTTTGGAATGATCACATAAGTATTTCTGGTTGGGGCATGCAGAACTGAGAGCTAAAATATATATTTATATAAGTTTATTTTTTAGAAGTGTTTTCTCTAAAAAAACCAAGTTTTTCATTCTTCCTCCAGGTACCCATTTTATCTCATTACTGGGACAATATCTACCTCATTTGGGTCCAGGTTAAAACATTTATTTTAAATTATTCTACTTTTGCAGTGGAGTATGTCATACTTCCTTTTCCTCCTGATAACTTTCAGGCAAAGACTTTTTCCACATTTCCAGAGAATCGGTTTGGACTGCCTGAAACTCAGTCTGATCCGACAGATGTTCCATCAGTCTATCCCTCACCTGCTGCTGTTCAGTCATCTTTCTGAGCCAAAGATCTAATGAGGTTCTGCTTCAGGGTACAGGCTGATCCCTGACGATATCATTAGTCCAGACACAAAATTGTTTCCAGATATTTCATGTCCATAGCCCTTTGAGATGAAATTCCTTCAGCACACCAGGCATCTCACTAATAATAATACTGACCTCTTAAAAAACCCATTTGTGCATACATTTCAAGTTGCTTTATATAGCGTGGTTCCAGCGAAACCCAGGAAAGCAGAGGCACATTGCAAAGCCACGGTTCCTATGACACAAACAACGGTCTGTAGAGCAAAATTGACTCACCATCTCATCACTCAGGAAAATAATGACCAAACTGGGGAAACTTGCATGATTGGCTTCCCAGAACGGTTTGTTTTTCATGAAGAGCCTTAGAAGATAGAAACCTGTTAGTCCTTCCTTCATGCAAAGCAAGGACCAGCCCAGGAGCATCAGGCAATGCTAACTTCCGCGTTATCTTTGAGTATGTTATATGTTAACAGACCAAAATGTACTACACTGGCTCACATCAGGAATCCCTTCACTTGACTACATTTTTCCCAGCCTTACCGTGTATTCCTTGAGTCTCAGGTGTGTAAATAACGCAGTAAAAATTGCAGCACCATACACCATAAAATGATTGGAGAAAATTTGGTGTACTGAACATTAATCGTTCAGTACAAGAATAGGATTTCCCATCACATCTCTTTTTTGGGATGCAGTCTTTCCCTTCTAAATAACCTGCTGTAGGAAAAATAATAAATTTTGTGAGAAGCAGGCCTTGAGCACAGCTCTAAAGTAAGGAATACCTCTAATGGACAGCTTGTTAATTTTTCTGTGTACATAACACCAAAAGAGAAGACAGTAGGAATCTATAAAAATTCCTTACCCAACCCCAAATTTCTTTAAAGTCAATAATAAAGTTAACCATGCAGATTGTTGCTTCACCGGACGTCTTTTAATTTTCTTTTAATTTCAAACATCACTTTTCAAAGACTTTTTTTTTTTTTTTTCCTGTAGAAACCAGTGCTAAACTGAGCTGAAATGGACCTTTTAAAACTTTGGAAGCCTTAGTTACACTGGACAGTTTTTAAAAAATCATTTTTGTTTGTTCTTCCTACACATCTCTATGCCCACTTCTGTGACATCTCTGTGTATTTCCCTACCAGTGACATAATCCGCTCAGCCTGGCAATCTGGGCAAGGAGTAAAAGCAAGCTTTACTCTTTAGCTAGCTGTATGGATATGTTCATGCTTGTGCTCTGGTGTCTGTGTCATCAGCAAATTTGTCTATTATACAAACAAAGTATAGGAAAGACATTGTGCTACGATAAGCTTTCTAAGTAGGGATTTGAAATCACTGCATTCATAAATGGTAAGACCATGAGTGAATTATACAGGCTGTCCCAGTAGGGCATTTACACAGTTATAATACCACCCTACACTACAAGCAATCTGAATGTGCCGTGTATATTACAGGAAAGAAAGGAGCTATTTTATAAATGTGTTTTAAAGAAGTTTAAAAAAAAAAAATATGGAAACCATGTCTTTATCCCCCACCTGTGAAGCCAGGTGCTTTATTTATTACAAGAAACTGAAAAAGGCACATATTATACTACTAACACTTTAAAATGTCTAAAGTGTCTTAAAAAGCTCTTTCTGTGCATTTGGAGCCCAAACTTGTGAAATACCAGAATTATATGCAGGGACAATGTTCCCATCAGGAACAAATTTTACAGCTTCCCACAGCATAAAGAATTTTTTCTAAAGCTTAATGATTTATAACAGTCTGAGCAATAACATCTAAAAGTGATTCAGGATTGATGCCGTCTTTTCTGTCCTTTCAAAAACATGTTAGAGTGCCACACTTCCTAAATAAACAGAGAATCCTTTTGAAGCAGCAATAGCGTGTACATGTTGTAATGTGTACCAATAAATGGGGATGAAACTTTTCTCAGTTTCTCCATGTGGTAATTTAGAATGTGCCTCTTACCACAGATAAACAGGGCACTTTTTGCTACATGCCTGTGGTCAGTTCCTGTCGTCTTTACACTCCCAAGTTCTTCTCATGTCTTTGTAATACATATCATTATTCTGATTTTTTTTCTTTATTAATTGTGTGATAATGATGTCACTGAAGTATGTCGTTCCAAGGAGGGGATATTAGCCTAATCCTCATCCTTTCTCTGTTCTTTAAATGGTTATACAAAGTGAAGAATGAGGCTGCATTGTATCAGTGATAAATGTTTGAGAATTCTATTTCATACTGAATCCTGCAATTTTATTCTAGAAAAGGCAAAAAGACAACCCAGTTGACTGACTTAGTTCCTTGGAACAATAACTGTAACTTGTCTTGGTTTTGCAGCTATACAGGAGGGTAGTAAAACCAATTTTATTATATATATATATATCTCACACATATATATTTGTTTACAGGGAGATACCTTTTTCATTTTAGTCATTCTGGTTTTGTCCTCCAGAGGCTGCTTCAGTTCTTGCTGTTGTCGGTGTGACAGAAGGCCAACAGCATCCTGGCTTGTATCAGAAATAGCGTGGCTAGCAGGAGTGGGGCAGTGATTGTCTCTCTGTGCTCAGCACTGGTGAGGCCACATCTCAAATACTGGGTTCAGTTTTGGACCTCTCACTACAAGGAGGGGTTGGAGTATGTCTAAAGAACAACAAAGCTGGTGAAGGGTCTAGAGCACATGTCTTAAGAGGAGCGGCTCAGGGAACTGGGATTGTTCAGCCTGAAGAAAGAGAGGCTCAGAAGAGACCCTATCACTCTCCACAACTACCTGAAAGGAGGTTGGAGCGAGGTTGGTGTCAGTCTACTCTCTTAAGAAAGAAGCAATAGAACAAAAGGAAGTGGCCTCAAGCTGTGGCAAGCGAGGTTTAGGTTGGATATTAGGAACACATTTTCCATTAAAAAGGTTGTCAAGCACCCGGACAGGCTGCCCAGGCAAGTGGTGGAGTCACCGTCCCTGGAGGTATTTATAAGATGTATAGCTGTGGTGCTGAGGGACGTGGTTTAGTGGTAACCTGGCAGAGCTGGGTTAACAGTTGGACTCAATGATCTTAATGGTCCCTTTCAACCAAAACAATTCCATCATTCCATGGTTATTTAGAAAGCAGACTGCAGAAGTAGCAGAACTCTTCTATTATTTTAGTGTACTTTAAAGCCTCAACATGAAGAGGGCCGGAACAGATTTTTGTTTTTCTTTTGATAATGGTCAAACTTAACCACTTGGCAGCTTGATCAAAAGAGAGAGAAATGTGCTGGACATATACAAGAGTGCTTACCAGCAACTTGCCATTATCAGTAGTGCCCAGAATACAGACTAGCAGATTTGTAACAGCACAGAGCATCTGACATCCAGGCAAAGTTGAATAAAGATGCTTTTATATTTCTTTATCCCTAAAAGAATTATGGAAGTCTACCTATATGCAAGCAAAGTGAGAGAGCATAGCTTTGCTTATTGAAATTTTTCATAAATCAGAGAATATTTCAGCCTTTCGAGACTATAGAATCCTCTGCACCATACCACCAAGAGATAAGCAAACAATATTCTCATGCGTGTGTGTACAGCCAAAGTCCCACACAGGCCTCAAGAGGCCTTCAAGGCTGGCAGGCTGAGAAGCTCTGGTCAGGTCATATGTGTTTACAGAAAGATTTTTATTCCATTCCTAAAAACTTTCTTGTATCTATTCAGCTGCAGAAGTCATACTCAGCTAAACTGACTTGCAGGAAGGTTTTCTGAGTAGCTCCACTAGCAACTCCATTGCCTGTTTTTCTGGGAAGATTTTTCCAGGAAACAGAGAGAAACAAGCTAGTCCAGCATTTATCACAGCATGACTGGTGACCTTTTTGTTTGGAGAGGTCAATGATACGGGCAAACTTGAACTCCCAGGTCATTATCTCCTTATTTAATCTCCTCTTGGGGTGGTGACTGCTATAAATTGGGACGAATAACATCAGACCTCGTTGCCTTGATCAGCAACAACTGTGTAACCCCATAAAGACTCAGCAAATAGCTGCTGGTTTGCTAGCTGCCTCCGAAGTAGAGCAGTGGAATTTTGTCAGAAGTTTCATTACAGTTGACATGCAAACAGCCAAGTAAAGCATGACATTATCTGCATTAGTACTGCACTGATCCATGTTTCTTCTTACTGGAACCTGGTCATCTTCACCAAAAAGATGTCAAATACCACTGAGTATAGGGAACAGACTGTTGTTGAATCCTGTAGAAACATGTCACCTTTTTCTGGATCTGCAGTTTGATGAAATTCTTCTCACTTCTTCTACCTACCATCTATCATTCTTGAATTAAAGCCTTGCTTGTTTCCTGTTTGCCTGTAAGATGAGCAGCTTTCCCCTTCACTATTTTTTTTTCTTTTATCCAAGCTTTTTGCAATACATGCATAACAGTTAAGAGATTTGATATACTCCTCTTTTTATAAAATTAATTTTGATGATGGCATTTGACAAAGGTAAACCCCCTTGTGAGACACTTCATAAACACCTATGAGTCTTTTCTACTCCTGCTCAGCACCTTTTGATTTGATTTTTTAGCCGAATTATGAAAGTATTGAACTCGATCTCTCGTTAATTCTTACACACTTTGGCATTTTTAAGTAATTTTAAGTAATTAAATTTAACCACCAAAATGAAAACCAGCTCTGTACTTGATTTAATATATTCTTTTCTTTCCCTCTCTCCATCCAGGATGGAGAAGGAGCAGGAAGACAACAGCATACACAATATGGAGGATGAAAGCAATTATAATACATGATGTAGGAGGAAGAAAATGATGGGGAAATTATCCATAGCAGTTCACTGATAATTACACTGCATAGATTATAAAAGAATCACTGAAAACATATATGTAAATTATCTACATTTTCTACTGAAGTCTTCCTCTGTTCTCTGTGTTGTGAAACTTAGTGAGATTTTGTGAATTAAGGACAATGACAAAAATAAAAGTCAATTTATTTTATTTTAAATGACTCATGATGCATGGTAGATGCGTAAATCGTTTGTGTGTGTAGAATTCTTTTGCAAAAGGTACATGTGATGACGAGTTAGTTAATGTACTGCTGAAAGGGAATTCATTTGGGAAACCGTACAATCTGGAGTGCTGAGGACAAAGCTGAACTTAGCATTTGGATTTTAATTTTTTTTTTTATTTAGGGCCTATTCTATTAAACTTTTGTATAAGTGGAAAGATAAATAAGCTACTAATGTAATTACTGTCTGTGGCTTGGAAAATGTGTAATTTCACAAAGTTTCGTACACACAAATAGGCTGAAAGATATGATTTTTCTGTATAATGTGCGCTTCAGAAATGATGGTTATAAAGGATGGCCAGGTAAAAACCTTCTGAACTCTGAGTTTGATTCAGTTACACCGACACAAATCAGAAACAACCCTCTCTAAACCAAAGGCAATTACTTAAGAAGAAAACCCATGAGTTCCAAGTAGAAACTTGAGGTTTTGTTGTTCTCTTGAATTTTCATCAAATTGCTTAAGAAGCTAACTTTTTCAGTTCTTACTTTATCCAGCACTTCCGTTTGTTTTTTGGTTGGCTGGTTGGGTTTTTTTAGCCCTATATTTCTGCTTAATTATATGTATGCAACTGCTGTGTTATTTGGGGCAAAGGTTTTAAGTTTAGTCAGACCTAGATTTCTGACTGGCACTTGTGTAAGTTACTGCTGACAGAATGGTGTTTTTTCTTCCTCTTTCTTACATGCTACGCTCTAATTCTTGAGAAACACTACACTAATACACACCAAGTTAATTTCCTCACTGGTATGAAAAATGTTATCAGAGTCAATCTTCTACCTGTCATAAGGATATAGTTGCTAATTGATTGCTTCTTTGCGTTGTCTGAGCATTTCCGTGAGTTGGGACAGGAGTTTACATCCAGCCACAAGGACAAGGGATGGGGTCGCACCAGTCTATTATATGCAGATGCAACTACTTCACATTGGTTCCCTTTCTCATTCTTCCCTTCCAGTATTCCTCCTCTATTCATCACTAGGGGTGACAGTCTAACCATCAGAAGCGAATAATAAACTCTTTCAAGAATTCACAGACCTCTTGGAGAAAGATATTTCATTCACTACACAGGTTTTCCTCTTCCAGGTAATTCTCTATTCATTTCAACAGAATTTCAACAGCCTTGGTAGTCTCCATTGCAAACTGGAAGAAAGCAGGCTCTGATCAGATACTGCTAGGCAAAACCAACCACAAACTCAACTCACTTTCCCTCTGAACCTGTTTTGGGTAGACTGCAGCAGTGGACACGTTTGGCCTGCCTGACACTATTACTCTTTCACAGTGAACCACCCTGGAAGATATTTTGAGGTCACAGTTCGTGTCTTCACGAACTCTGAGTGTTCCTGAAGCTATTCTCTTCTCATTTAATCTAAAACCAAAAAACCTGGATGAAATAACCAACACTTGCATGATTTCCTCTGACTCTTCTTCATTATCTTGACGTTTTCTAGGACTGGGTGCAAATACTCAGTTTTCCTTAAAGCTTCTCCCCAGCACTTCCTGGTTTCTATCCTAAATCACAAAATTTTGCAACTCAGAGAATGTTCTTGAGATGCTTTGGTTTTGGTTCCTGCCCTCCTGTAATCAAATGAAAAACATTCTTCTCTAAAACAATCACGTCACATCAAAACGGTCAGATGATTAAAATCCCTTATTAGACAATTTACTGTTTAGTTATCACCCTAAAGAGACAGATTTTATCAATAGCTTGTTTTGGATGTTAGCCATCTCTCAATTCAGGGATTCTTACTTAGCAAAAGGGAATTGAAACTACCGCAGTGTTACACGCAAGAATTGCTCGAGACATCTGCTTGAGGTCTCAGCATAGAGGCAAATGTATCAGGGGGGCTGGCAATTGCATCTCCTCCACAAAACATCCACAAGACAGGCATAGACACTGGCACAGAGTTTTCAATACTGAACATAGTGAACAACCCATAATACAGCCACCATCTACAAATGTTCAGGTTAATAAATCATCAAAGCTGGATTCCACCCTTTTCTAAAGCAAAAATTGAGAAGGGCCAACTTGTTTCTGCATCTAATTTTACTTGTGATGTACAGAATACAGCTAAACTTCACAGAAAGAAAGGTGAAGACAATGTAATAACAGTAGTGGACTAATTAAATATGAGACTTACAAGCAGCAATAGTTACAAAATGCAGTAAAAATCCAAATCAAGTCTTGTGCCTGGAAACCTGTGAGTTGTGTACCTAGGAACTGAAGCTCTGCCAGAATTCAAGAAAAAAGTGTATGCTATAGGGCGCAAAGACAGTTGTTTTATCCAGAACAAGTCAAAGAGCTTTTTATAGAAATAAAAAGAGATTTGCATGGTCTGATTCCACATGCCACGTAACTGAACTGTTCACACATCAGGTAATATGCTGCTAACTGGCTGTATGGTAAAGGACAACATGATCTGTGTAGATCAGGTAATATGAAGGCATATTGCAGAGCCTTTAGAAAGGGATGGCGAGGAGTGGGATGTCAGAAACATCCCAATAGCACAAGAAAGCCTTCACGGCCTGATGAGAACACAAACAAAAGCGCAACACAGGGCTGATACCCATTTTCCAGCACGTACCAGGGAAAAGATATAGCTTTATACAAGCATATAGATTAAAGAGATGACATGCTCATCACTTAAGTCACCTGAGAACCTGAGCATCTTTAAGGATTAGCATAGGCACGCCATGATTTTGACCCAGACAAAGGCTGAAAAAATGCTAGAAAAATAACTAGACAGAGTTTGCAGTACTGGGGGATGAATGAGAGCAAGGTGCTATAAAACTGCAACTGGTGAAATATCAGTGGAAAAAATGGAAGACTTGGAAAGCACACTGCAATCGGCATCTAATGGCATCATCTAATGTCACCTTCTCTATCAAATAATAAATATAGCAGATAAACACTTTTAAAACTGCAGACTGACAAAAGGTTTCCCTCATCAGCCTGGCACCTCTTGAACATGGAGCTGTCAAGGTATCTTAAAGTACAAAAGGCTTTTTTATGCTAACTGCAATATTTGTCTTTGAAAAGCAAGTGCAAAGTCTTGGGATAAACAGATTTCAGGGCTGTGAACTGCTGATGTCAGTTATTGTTGTCCCTGACAAAACTGCTCATAACAGGAGTGGCTGAGTCTGAGCCCCCTTTCTTCTCTCCATATGGAATATCGTGTCACTTCTCCTGAGACAATTTTCTCCTGTAATTTCCAAGACATATGAAGTAAAGTTATCAATACTCTTTATTGGAAAGAAAAGCACTCTGCTTATATTGTAAGAGAAAAGGGGAGGTGAGGACAAACGCTGTCCTGCAGGTCTGTCTCAGTATACCTCCAAGTTTATATCAGGTTATGCTTCCTGTAAATTTGATTTACAAATACTGTGTTATAATTTACAGTACTGAATATCTGAAAAAGATTACATTGTGCTTAGTTTGCCTCAGAATTGCACTCTGGTTTGACATGATGTCACTTATTAGTGACTTATTAGTGCCGAGGTTCAGATTGTCAGCTGATTTAAATTGCCTAAAGTAATTTCCTTCACATTTCCTTTAGAACTAAGTCCAATAGTTCTAAGCTAATTCCCTAAACCAAATGTATGTTCTCTTGAGATATTATGTGCAGTGAAAGTCCATCAAGACACTTACTAATGTTTAATGAAGTTTCTTAACCGTGAAGCAGCATCTCTCCCTAGAACTAGAATGTGCACCGGTGTCCATATTTCTGAAAGTCATTTTCCCCTCCTTATCCCTCCGTGGTGTAGACTGACAACCTATCAGAGGCATAAGTGTCACATTATATGAGCTCAGACACTCTAAACATCCTCTCTGTGGTTTAAATAAGATGACAGAAGTAAGTCTTCTGCTCCTGAATTTGATTCCCATGTTGACCCCTGAGACCAAATCTGTTGAACTTAAGACTGTTGATTAAGTCAGTGACACAGCAACAGTTTCTGAAACTGAGAGATTTTGTCCCCTGACATCTGTTCTTTTAAGATAACATCTCCTTCCTGTTGGCAGTGCTCATAAGGAAGTCTCCGGCGGTTCGTGGTCATGAACCTGTTTTACTAAGTTTCTAAAATACATATTGAAATTCAAAGGGAATTTAAAAGGAAAAGACAGACAGATGTGTAGGAAATTTTCCTTCAAATCTGTCTTTTAACTCCAGAATAAACAGAAAGGTTTTGAAAGGAAACACGAGCGATGCTACTTGGATTTTATCACAGTAAAAGTCACCACACCTTTCCGCCTCCCCCCCCCCCCCCCCCCC
>VWZK01009000.1:0-27336 GCA_013396935.1 Baryphthengus martii | reverse complement strand
CCCCCCCAACCCCTCCTTGCTCTGCTGCTAACTGATCTCTGGAAGTTGTTCTTACTCAGGTGTGTTCCTTTTACAAAAATCTCTATTCTCTCTTAGATGC
Source organism: Baryphthengus martii (assembly GCA_013396935.1). Taxonomy (NCBI): domain Eukaryota; kingdom Metazoa; phylum Chordata; class Aves; order Coraciiformes; family Momotidae; genus Baryphthengus; species Baryphthengus martii. The sequence goes on along the minus strand of VWZK01009000.1, from coordinate 27,236 downwards.
CCAATGCTTCATAAAGCAAAGACTGTATAAAAGAATGGTTACCACATACTGATAACTTGAGAAGAACCAGAATTAAGCAGCCATTAAGTCAGCAAAGCCAGTTAAACAAATTATTAAGTGATCTTCAACAGCTTTGCACAGTGAGTGGAATGGCTTTATTTTCTCATCAGCATTAACCCTAAGGTTCATCATTTATCAAATCTCCAACTAGTAAAATTCTGTTTTCAAATTGTTTTAAAAAAAAATCGTATTTCTGTACATGATGGAAATACTTCCTGCTGTTTTGGAAAACACTAAATATTTGGTCACAGAAGGCACTTAACCAACCTTGGCCATTTCCAACTATTAAAAGGTGATTCCTGTGGCCTTGTTAGAGATCTATAGTCTTCTAATGTTTTCTATTGTCCCATGACTGTAATATATGGCTACAGGAGGACATTCCAATTTATTGAGGAGAATTTTCAGATGAACTAGTTAATTTAGATTCAATTTGGCAGTAAATAAGCAAAATCTATATAACCCATTGATTAAGGAGATTTTTTTACAAAGCAAATGAATCCAAAAGAGAGCTTTGCTAGAAAAAATCTTCAGCAATGTGTTCAAGAAAATGGAAGAATGCCTGAAACCTTATTTGTAACTAAGTGACTTTCTGCTACATTGCCTGGATTTTTTTTTTACCCCTCTTACAGTATTTGAAATCCTCATCCTAACTTTTTTTTTCTGTAAATAACATATGTTTATTTTACTTATAAATTGCCTTTTTTTTTTTTAGTTTGGAAGAGCTTAATTCAACAGCTCTGTTTTCTGACAACTGTAAGCAAACTGTGTTAGACCACAGATAGTTAAATTCTGACACCAAGGGATAAATAGACTGTAATGAACTAATTTAGCTTATTAGATTTTTTTTCCTGCTATCTTTTCGGTGTAGTGAACTGATTTATGTTTTCGATAACTCTACGACTGGAAGGTAGGCAAGGAAGCTATATGCTACTCATCCTTGACATAAAAGGTTTGTCAATGGCCCAGAGACAAGTAACTTTGTCCCTCCTGTGAAAGCAATCATTTCATACATAGCTTAACATGTCTAGTAAGTTCAGCTCTGTGCTGTCTACATAGCCATCCTTCTGACTGTACTACACGACACACTTGAGAGGCTTTGGGAACAGAATGTATTTCCAGAATGTACTTCTGATGATTTAAGTATCTAGAGACTTTTTCAATACTTACCCGTTTCTACAGAGCACATAAACTTCTAATTCTTTCTGTGTATTACTCAGTGAAAGCAAACTGAAACAAACAACATCCCCCAAAACAACAAATCCCGACCTGCATTTCCAGCCTAACCTTCACAGATTCTCTAGAGCGCCTCTAACTACTGAAGTATACAGACTGAAGAAAAAAACCACTGAAGTCCTGGCCTGGGATTATCACACTAGTGCCAAGTAGTCACGTTTACTACTTTGCACTCTTCTGCTCAACTCTACCTGATGCTGCAGGGAAAACAAAGGAGTCCCGAGTTTCATAAGGAGTAGTTAGACAGGGCTGCTCTTGGGTCTCTTATCTCCTCTTGCAATCTTACTGTCAAGTTACTTATTGCAACCTTAGAGATATTGTTTGAAGAGAGTTTTGCAAAGGGCCTTTCACTCTTTTGTATTTGAAAGAGATTTTACTCCTACAGAGCAAAGGCTCTTTGGGGTCAAGAGATAGAAGAGGAAAGAAACCTAAGCTATACCCACGTGCATTAGCAAAATAAACAGTATCAGAGCCCACTCTTCAGTCTTTTGGCCAACTAGAAAGAGCTAGCTATGCCATACTGTTCAGCTTTTAACTTGCAAAGCACCTGACCATTCCTCATCTGCTTAGTGGGAGAAGTTGCTGATTTGGGCAGACAACCAAGATGTGCCCAAAACTTGTTCTGAAGGTTTCTAGTTTGGGCAGACAGGTGACATGAGCTGATTTACAGATAAAAATGAGTCAGCTTCACTGGCAGCACAGAGGATAGGATGTGTTTAATCCACAAATATAAAGTGTGCTATTAGCTGCTTCCAATGGAACAAATAAGTGTCACGGAATTAAAAAAATGTGTTGGAAGGTGAGTAGTGGAAATCATAAGTAATTGAATTACTAGAGCTGGAATTTAGAAAAATTGGTAAGATTCTCTGCAATTCTGATCACAGCATATATTCAAGTGCTAGTTTTGGCTTAAACTAATGGCAAATCTGGTAATGATCTCAGCTGTATCTATTTATATTTGACGAAGAGATAAATGACAGAGATAGAGAGACAAAGGTTTTTGATTTGTATGTTTTTAGCATAGTGGCAGATTCATTATGATTTATCTCGCCGCAGTCTTACAGATGCAATCAAATATATTTATCGTAAGTATAAAAGCCAGATAATGCAGTATGAGGCCTACCGACTATGGCAGGTTTTATTGCTAGAGAGCACACGACTTTTGTAGGACAAGTTATTGTGTATTTGTTTCAAGTTCCTAAGCTTTCAGCAATCCGTTTTTCTCACATACATAGGTGACAGAAGGCTTTTACAGTACAACAAACAAGAAGCTAAAAGCTCATAAATCTTCTGGGAGATTTTTTTATATATGAATATTAGCAGTATCACATTTTATGTCTTTATTAAAGTAGGAAATCTATACATAACACATTACATATTTCTCTCTCCATGCCTAAAGCGAGTCCAGCTGAGATTTCACCAGTAGCGAGCTAGAAAATGATCCAAAGAAAAATCTTTGTAGTTACCATTGATAAAAAACCATTTGGTAGGTCTCAGGTTTTAACAGTTATTTAAACATCTTGATGAATGGGATGTGTTGTTAAAAGAGCCCTTTGGAAGGTTCAGCATCTGAGCTTTCCTTTTTGAATGGAATAAATACGTTGAAACAATTATTTCATGGTTTGTGATTTCTTTAGTCTAAATTAGAATTATTTTTTTCTTTGTTTGGAAATGAATAACTTCTGTGAACAATACTATCCTCTACTTAAACATTTTCATTTACGCGTTTAAAAAAATATTATTTACAAAGTTATAATTGGCAGGCAGATTTTCAGCCACTTCCCAGAGAGCAGGGCCTCAGCATGCATAACAGTTTCTTGGGAAGACAAACACCACAACCATGAATGCCCCTACTTTCCTCTCCTTTCTCTGAGCTTTTTCTGCTGAGCATGACATCTTACGATATGAAACTGCTCCTCTACTCTGCTCTTGTGAGACCCCACCTGGAGCACTGCGTCCACCTCTGGTGCCCCCAACACAAGGAGGACATGGATCTGTTGGAGAGGGTCCAGAGGAAGGCCACAAAGATGATCAGAGGGCTGGAGCAGCTCTCCTGTGAGGACGGCATGTGGACCTGGTGCTTAGGGCCACGGTTTAGTGGTGAGCTTGCAGTGTTTGGTCGAAGGTTGGACTAGATGATCTTGAAGGTCTCTTCCAACCAAAGACATTCTGTGATTCTGAGTTGGGTCTGTTCAGTCTGGAAAAGAGAAGGCTCTGGGGAGACCTTACAGCAGCCTCCAGAATGTGAAGGGGGCTACAAGAAAGCTGGGGAGGGACTTTTTATAAGGGTTTGTAGTGATAGGATGAGGGGGATAATGGCTTCAAACTAGAGCAGGGTAGATTTAGAGAAGGCATTACGAAGAAGTTCTTTCCTCTGAGGGTGCTGAGACATTGGAATGTGTTGCCCAGAGAAGTTGTGGAGCCTCACCTCTGGAAGCGTTTAAGACCAGACTGGATGAGGCTCTGAGCAACCTGCTCTAGTGGGGGGTGTCCCTGTCCATGGCAGGGGGGTTGGAACGAGATGATTTTTAAGGTCACTTCCAACTCAAGCCATTGTATGACTCTATGAAATATCCTTTTGGAGCACAGCCCCAGAATTCTCCTTTTCCAGCTGATATCATGCAATCATAGGGCAAAAGCCTGTACCCCAGAATAGTTTGCAGAGGCGAGAGGTCACAAATATATTGTTATATTTTCTATTAGTCATATTAAGACCTACAGAATCTTAGGGCAGCATGTAAACAGGATTAATCCTTAGTAAGAAATAAAATCTAAAGTCAACAGTAGCTAACAGTCAGGTTTAATGCACCTCTAGCCTTAGATCTGTAAAGGCCACTGGTTAAAAGATCAATTTACAGAAAAGCATCATCTGCTGTTTGAAGGACAGTTGCTCAGCTTTCAAGAGCTAGTACTTTGTCAGGGTTTAGGGTCAGGGTGGCCCACTACCAGTAGCCAGGCAGTTGCTACTGAACTGCTATTAACATGGTTCCTTGGAATGTTCTGCATGTGAACAACAAATAGACATTTAAAGAATTACTCCTTTGCTCTTGTACTCAGGATTAGATATTCTTGCATTAATAAAACATGGGGGTTTTCTACCTTACTATCTAAAAAGCTCATTTTCATTTAGAAGAAGAAAGAGAGCGCTATATATTTAGGGAGTTAGATGTGGAAAAAAACAGAAGTGCTGCCAGGTCCTGTAAGTAAGGTAATGGTCAGCTGCACCAAAGACTGACCTATAAGACAGGATATGTATTTTTTTTTTCTTTCCCTCATGGGAATTAAATTCCAAATGAAAAATATAACAAAACAAAGCATGCCAGCAACTCCTAAAACCAAACCAAATACATTTGGAACTTGTAAAATTAGGCGTAGCAGTAATGAAAGCTGAAAAGACTGAAATGCAAAATCTGACATGCTCTACAAATAAGATTGCCTGTGCAGTCTTTAATATGACTTTTATATATACATGCCATGTAGAATTCTATGATGAGTTGTAAATCTGAGAAAGTTTCCCGTCACAGTGCACAGGAGAGATGCTGCTGCTTACGAGCTATTAACTGTATTAGTTTGTCCTTAGTGTTCAAAATGGATGATGTCGTTATTCTGCATGATTATTCAATGCCTTCAGCAGACAGGATTATTTATTTTCTACAGTACACAAGTACTTTGCAGAAATTAATTTCCCTTTGCAATACTCTCTTTATTCAGAGCAACTGAGGGGCAGATCAATTTGACATTCTACTTCATGTACATGCATTGTGAATGCTACTTTTTTTGAGTATACAGTAGTACCAGCTATGTTCAAATGGCAGATCCTCTCAACTTTATTTGCATGAATGAGGAACATGCGAAACCCAGAAACAATAAATATATAGAGAACCTCCCTAGAATGTTTTCTTTTTAAAATCGGATCATTTGCCTAGCTTGACAAAAGAACTCCTTTGTAGAAGCACGTAGTGAATTGAGTTAGAACAGAATAATTCTGTAAATTCACTTTTCAGCTAAATTCTAACTGCACTTTCTGAAGTTAGCAGCCTGTTTTCGCAGGCAGTGGCTGCTTCTAGCAGTGATAACACTTGATGTTTAGAGTTACTACCGAGCACTGGTATGCAGGCCGAGGTCACTCCTAGATCTTGTGTACCACACTGGGAGGTGCAGAAAGTAAAAGGCTGCACCTGTGGGGAGAGGCGGCCAGGACAGGTGACCCTAAACTGACCAGTGAGGGATTCCATTCCATACACATCATATTCAGTATAAAGCTGAGCAATCACAAGGGTCAAGCTCTCTTTTTCAATGGCTGGCATCCAAGGAGGACTCTGTCTATTCTGCCTTTGATCCCACTTTATGTGTTCCTGAATCCAGTACCAGAATCCAGTTCCTGAACTTGGTTCCCATCTGCTGCTGAGTCCAGCCTGGAACATCCTCAGTGCCTGCTCCACAGCACCAGTGGTGACGGTGATGTAATCGCCATCAGGGAGGGGTTGGGTTCAGTACTGGTTTTGTATATATTCCATTTTATTATTTTTTTTCATTAAAGCCGTTCTACATTTCTTTTCTAATCCCTAAGTCTCTCCCCTTTATTTCCTTTCTCTTCCCCTTTGGGGAGGGAGAGGGGTTAAAAGAGAGCATTTGTTATAGGACTCTGACCCTAAACCTTTACAAGGAAGGAATTCCCTTGCCCTTTTCAAATCTCTTATTTCCTTCACTTGTCACTATATACTGTTTTCCAAATCTCTAAAAAGCAAGATCCTACAGCAGTAGTTTGTTTGTTTTACTGCAGAAACTGGCTCATTTCTTAAGCCTTCTATACACAAAAATATTTACAAATGTTAAGTACTAAGTCCAGTCTCTCTCTCAAGCAACCTTCATCCATAAACTTCTATGCTATCAAATGTGATGGGAGATCTACTCTGTCTAGCAGCATGTGTCGTCCCCCTGCCCCACCTCTGACACTGATCCTTCTTTGCTAATCCCTTGGAGTAAGTGATATATCAGATGACCTGATTGGTTCTGGCCAAGCTTGCAAGAAAAAGTAGTATCTCCTACTAGAACATCTGCATATAATTGGAAAAAGCAGGCAAACTTTCAAGAATCCAAGTCCTTCCTGAAGTCTGGAATAAGAGTAGCAAACTTCAAGATATGTACAGATCAAGAACACTTACGTCAATTTATCAGAGTTGAGAGAAAAAAGTAGTTGGCAGTTATAGAGCAGAAGGCAGAGAAGAGAGAAATCTCTAGTCAGTATAGGGGCAGGTATGTATATGGCATGGTTGGCTCTTGGCATGGGAGTCTTACTCCATTCTCCTTGAAGAACGTCACTGGGCATTGATGGCAAAGTGTAGCTGCTCATGATCTGCAACAGGTTTAACCCCTGTACTTTAGAGGGAAATCCTAAATTTATATTTAGTAAGGATGGAGTAGATACTTGATATTATTCTAGAAATTATGTGATTTTCACTAATTTCTGAATGGGTCATTACCCTATTCTAACCACCAGTTTGGAATGTGCTTGAAATTTTCCCAACTGAAAAAGCAGAAAGAATTTAACTCGTAGGACATTGAACACTGCTTTTATGCCTTAAATCTTTTCAAATCCAAAGTTATATCTGATCAACCAGAGTCTGTGCTCAGTAACATATGTGCAGGGCCAAAATAACCCAGCTGACATCACCAAAGTATTCTGAATCCATAGTAGAAGCTAACAGTAATGTATCTCTCCCAGATAGGTCATAATGGTGCTTCTATTCTGATTCAGCTCAGATCTCTGTTCAGACTTCTGGTTCTCTGTAACAGCTGTGAAATTTAGGATTCTTCATAAAACTGTGCAGTGTCCAAAACCCTGTGCTACCTCTTCAGCTTCCTCCTTTTTTGGCCGCCCTAAATTTTCCTTACAAATCTATGAATTTAGGGGGTTGAGATTTCTGTCTCTGAATTCTTTGGATAAAACCTAATTTTTTCATCCCATGAAGTTAGATGTCCAAGGTTCAAAGTTTAGTTATTCCATGTTGGCAGCAAAGTTACAAAAAGCTACTGGCTTTTTTATTGTTTTGTCATTTCTACTACTGTTATAATTATTTATATTATAATCTACTTCTATTTATGTTACAAAACACAGTTAGCCTTTATTATTAACTGTGTTAGTCTCCAATAATTCAGTAATTCAATTTGATGCATCAGGACTGAACAGACTACAAGAGATAGCTGTAGCTTTTGTGAAAGCTTTCCCTACTTTCTGGTGTGATGTATTTCAGCCAGCAACCTTGAGCAGCAGCTACATATTCTACACTTTCTTCTAGGCATCAAGACACAAGACAATAGCCAAAACATAAAAAAAAGCACAGATTAAGTTTTGTGCCCTGGTACTGTTACAGATTTCTCAAGTGACATGCAATCCATACAAACATTCCTTTTATAGCTTCTCATGAGTTCAGTGCAGGTTTTGTGTCATTTGGAAAAGAACAAGTGTGGGCAGGTGCTGTGCACTTTTCATGGCTCTGCAGATGCTTTAAAGCTTTCCTTTAATGGAACCGTACCACGCTATGCGGCACTGCTCTGAACACCTGGCAATTAATTCAAATCATGAGGCTCTGTTCCTGACATAAACCAGTCTCGTACTAAGCCCCACCGAACTGAAAGCTCACATGTCCTATTACTGCCTGCACAGTCTCTTCCAGTGAGAGCTCAGAGCGGTCATAGCCATTTGGACAGACCAACGTTTTCCACTCCACGAGTTATGGGAAAACTCACCCTCGCCTTAGGGTTTGTCAGGTTAGCATATTCATCCAAGGTGGCCACCAGCCTTGACTAGAGGTCTCTTACTTCAGTTTCTAGGCAGGTTTTAGGCTCATTACTAGCAAATGTTACTCAAATTCTTCACATTCCATTCTGTATGGCTGGCAGCTAAAGTCTTTACCTTACAGTTAGTGATGAATCAAACAATAATTTTACATTGGAAAGGGCACTGGTTATCTTAATAACTACTTCCATGACAGTAATGTTTCACCCAATGCACTTTGATGGCACAATCACCATTACACAGCTTGCTAATACATTAATTGAACTTACTTTTGTGATTAATATATGAGTTATTAGCTCATTTTAAGGAAAAGAGATGAATGTGCTAAAAAGCATATAGAGCAAAACAACACTAATTTCATATTTTACTAATCTATGCATTTAGCAGCTTGCACACCTAAAAATGAATGGTCTCTTTTCAAAGAAAAATTTAAGACAGGAATGGTTGTGACCTATTCTACTAATATTATTATTTTAGTAAGTCTCCTCACTCTTTGCACTGTGAATGTTAGTAATGAAAATTAAATTCTGCTTTACAAAATACAGATAATTTCTACTTATGATCAGTTATGTTTTAAATTTTACAGTTTGTTGATGTTATTGTGGTGGTTTCCTTACCTACAAATATACGGTATTAAGTAGTTTCCTTTATTTCTGTCATTAGTAACACTAGCTCATAATGCAATAAAAGAAAAAAAAAATCCTTGGTGCATGGGTCTGATACTCTTTCAAACAAAGGTTCTGAAACTGTAAAGTGGGTTTGTGTTTGTTTGGCTTCAAAGAATTACGGGAATTATGAGAATCTAGCTAGTTATCTCATAATTATAGTTTGAGGGTATTTTGGTACATAATATTATGTGAAAAAAATAAACGATTTGCGACCTTTCATAGGAAAAATGTCTTGTGATTACTGTTTGGGTCAGAAATCTATACAAGCAGGCTTATTTTTCCAAAATTTCTCAATATAGAAATCTAGGAAGAGTTTAAAAATATTACTTTTGAAAAGCTTAAGATAAATGCTCACCTACTTGTCTATATTTCTTCTTTTACTTTATGGCAAACTGAAAGGCAGAAAAAAGACCCCAGAAGTTGCTGAGCACCCTCAATTTTCTAGCAGCTTTGTTGTCATATGGATTTACTCAGCCTCAGTCAGGATCACTGCTGATCTCTGTGAAATGTTGCAGGTCCACTTATCACCAGTTCCCAGGTGACCTATCTCCAATTTATTCATATTAAAAACTGTTTTTTCTCTGGCCACTCTGATTCTAATGTAGACTGTACATCATCAGGCAATGACAAGAACAGAGGAATTGATCTCTCCTGGAAAAATAAGTGTATTTTTGTCTTCAACCATGACTTTGTAGTGGAGGAGACATTGCAAGTTGTTTATCACTTACTTGAAGATATATAACACAGAAGACACAACTCCCAGCAGCCTCAGGGAGCAAGTTGTGCGTGTTCAAACAAAACTCGTGAAAACATATCATAATCTTTGGAACAAACAAAACTTTTAATAGGAGAAATGATCTGTTCCTACCTCAGAAGCTTTTAATAACTGTCCTCCACAGATGAGGTACTTGGGTAAACTGGCGCCCGCTGGATTTGGGACAATGGCTGTAATCTGTCTGCAAAAAGCCCAGCAGCCTGTACAGAGGCTTCAGTGTCAATCAGAGAAAGATATGGAAGTTAAACAAGCACCACTAGATTTTGTGCTTTTTTCCTCCCTTGCTCTGTTTGTTTAACCAGCAGGGTGGCAGCAGGTGGATGTTGGCATCCCTGTACAAAGCTTTCACAGAGACTGATGTTCACAGCAACAACCGAGTTCATTTACAATGTCATTCTCTGAAAGCCTCGCTGAATAGATTCTTAAAGACAGTAATTTACTGTCTGTCTTTTCCTCTTTTGTTAGATTCTGCTACCAAAGATGCCTAGTCTTATTTGATGACTTAAGTATCCTTGCTCAAAGGTGCTTATACATTTTCAAACTCTGCTGCTGTTGGAAAAAGGAGAGAAGGAAGAATTATGACTGAGCCGCCTTTCAATAGTTGCCTCGGTCTTGCTGTCCTGTAACTACTGCAAAAGTGTTGCATTGTCTTACTGTTCCTGGGAGCTGTGAGCAGTAAACAAACCTGAAAGGAAAGAGTGAAGCTTCTGGAGAGATCCCTCTGTATGCTCTACAATCTCCTTTCCTCTTTAATGTGTGCGAGTACATTATCCTGAGGATTAACACCGGAGAGGGTGTAAATCACTGAAGAACTTAACTGTTACACTTCATAGAAACACAGTAATTTCTTGCTCCAGGATACCATGTACTAGCCAGCCTTTTTTGAAGAATGTTTGACCTTCAGTCCTGGCTGTGAGGCGACCACCTATTCCTTCATTCAGTGTGCAGATGGATAAAACTGACAGAATTGAACAAAGTTCACCGTTTGTAACATTCACACTTTAAATGCTTAAACTGTGGAAAAAAAAAAAAAGTCAAACCAACCAACCAAAACCCCAATAAAAACCATTCTATAAAATAACAAACCGCTACTTCTTACAACTTGCACATTTGATGAGATGGATGATGGTTTTGATGTTAGAGGGTGGGATCGAGGAGATATTTCTATACCCTTAAACCAGCATCTAGAAATAAAAATAATTGACATGGACCAGTTTCTGTATCTCCAAGGGTCTCATATGAAAGTGAACAGATATTTACTGAGGAATTGAACCAAAGTTTGTGGAAATCACTGATTTCCCCCCCACCACCACTAATGGTATTGGGATTCGAGTCAGGCTTTTGAAAAGCTCTCTCAATCTACCAGCAATCTCATCACCACATCCCATATCCTAGTTACAAAGTACTTTCTAAGGCATTGTACATACTAATTGGAGTCACTAGAATATTACACTTGCTTGCATCCTTTTTTCAAGTTTCTCTAATTTCACTCATTTAAATGTCATGAGATTAAAAAAAAAAGATATGTTGGTGAAAGGAGTTCTAGAAGTGGACAGCACATTGATGTCTGTAGCTTAATAAAGCTCTACCCTATATCTGATATTTGCCAAACATAATGTATATTTTGCTATTTTTCTCTGTATTCCAGAAGGATAGATATGCTCATATTAGTTCTCAAATAGAAATTTCAGTGAATTGTTGTGAGTAGCTTTCATAAGTATCAAGAATCTGGGTGAATTTCCCAACGAAGGAAATCTAAAAATCTCCATTGTAGGTGGATCGGCAACTTAATAGAACTCCTCATTCTAAACTATGAAGAGAAAGGTGCAGAAAAGGTGGGAGACATCTCTGTATCCAAGGATGAACATGTTAGGAAGGGAATCCTCAAAGTCTAATGATCTTCTATTGTCAGAACTATATTCTATGAGCCTCTATTTTACTACCACCTCCAGGTTTTAGTTTTCTATGAAAGTAAAAATGCGAAGAAAAAGGATTCAGTCTTTTCACTGTATAATTTCCCTGGCTTACTTTTCAGGATAACTTGTGTGCTGACTTTTTTTTTTCCTCCCTCCATTCAAGAGCTTGGCTTCCTTTTTCTCCTTCCCAACCCAAGCTGAGGCACAATGATTAAGAGGAGGAAATCTGCATTGCTTTTGCTTGTGCATATATAGAAAAGGCCAGTCTTTTAAGCAGTTTGTCACCTTTAACTGATGTCTGTGCCCCCTTTCCTCCCAATCAAAAAAGTAACCCTAAGGTTACAAAAGACAAAAGTAACTCATCTCATATCTGGATTAATAGACAAATACATGAGGGGGACATTTATTTAACAGTATTTAACAGTTTCCAAAAAACACCCTCTCTTCAAATCCTAGTTACACAGATGCATATCCTAAATAGTCAGAAAATCAAATATTGTTCCTGTTAATGTTTTGTTAAGCATTTTTGACAAAAATACACATTTGGCCAACTCACAAATATAGCGTGCCTTGTCCTTTGAATTGTGAATAGTTTGCACTATGCTAAGAATGACAACAATTACAGAATTTGCATGCATCTGCCAACAGAACAGATGGCCTTGTAGCTGGAGAAAAAAAAGAAAGAAATGTTCAAACGAAATCCAAAACAACAATGAAATCTTAACTAGATGCTGATATACAGGGTAATAAAGAATTTAATTTGAAAATACTGCAGTAGCAGGGGAAGGAAAGAGACCGAAATGGATTTGAGATGCTTTCTGAGGAAAGTATGGGAAGTGGATTGCCATGCTTCCAGCACATTAAATCATGTGGATTCTTTAGCTCTCTGCTGGATACAATTGCTCAGAGTTACATTGATGTAGCTCATTCAATCCTAGCGTCTATGCTGAAGCTAAGGTTTTGATCATGACAGGTGTACGAAGATAACCACAATATGAAAAGTTTACTTGTAGGAACAGAACTTAGAGTGTAAATACTGCCAAAGTTGTCAAAAAAGAGATTGAAATAGTTACTATAGTAATGATTCCAAAGGGCTGAAGAAGCGAAAGACATATTCATAGTTCCATTTCTTTGATCCATATACTTCAGTGGCTAACTGTCTGGATAATCAATGGCAGATAGCGTATGTAGACTGATACTGATATTTTCCAAGAGCAGAAACTTTCTACTACGTCTGATAGATCCTTTACAATGTACCGAACAAGAATATATCTCTGCCCCATTCACTTTACAATTTAGGAAGAAAGCAGATTTCTCTGTGTATATGAAGAGCAAGAGTCAGGGAAGCATATACTAAAATACTCAGCAGCATGGAAGGCAGATGCTATAGCACATCAGTAGTTGAAAAGCTACCCTTAATTTTTTTATTATTATTATTTTTAAAGCACTGTAACAAAAAGAAATTTCAAAAGCAAGATTTTGGTGATAGAATAAAATAGGTCTGCAGAAATCCACAGTGACCTCTTCCTACATATGCCAGCATGAGAGAAAGAGCACAAAGATCCTACTTGAAACACGTAATGAATTGGATGTAGCAGTACAGCAAATTAGAGCTGGCACTGGACCTCAATACTAAACAAAAGACAATAGCAAAGGTGAAAATCAGTTAAGAAATACTATGAAGAAAGCTGTGCTAAGAAAAGTGAAGAGAGAAAAATGGATTCTTAATGAGTCACTAAGGAAACAGATCCAAGGTACTCTCAAATGAGGCTGGGGCAAACCATATGCTAATACAACCAAGCTTTTCAAGCTGGTGCTTTCTCCTTTTGAAACATCATTATAGCCAGTGTAATTTGGACAAATGCCACTTGATTGGTATCTTCTGAATTCCTTATCCATTGTTGCATCAAATTCATATTTGATTTGAAGTATTTTACTTCTGCTAGTAGTTATTGGAGATGGTATTTGTCCCCCTGTTGTCTTGCCACCTGTAAGCACCTATAATTCCATTTTTTTTTCCCTGGGCGGGGTTCATTAAGGTACAGTCTCTCTGTATACACACACTCATCTCACTTCACCTTGCCAGGCACTTCCATATGACTGCAAAGGATTTGTATTGAAGAGGGGGGCTTTAACACTGAAGATTGCTTCCTGTGAATTCATTCATGAAGGGTTTTTTCCTGTTTAGCTATATAATCCCATGTAAATGAGTCATTGCTGTGGCACCAGACCACCTCACAGAAGCTAAAGATAAATACACACTGACCCAAACCAAGGTCTTCTGACAGAGTAGAAGAAATTTTATTTGCTTAATTTTCCCCTTACTGTATTTCCTTCTATTTGTCTGTCTCAGTATTTTTTAGTTATTTAGTTGTATTTTATATTGGAAAAGCTATCTGTGAGAAATTTTAAACGGAATACATAGTTTTTGCAAATGGTTTTGAAAATTTTGACTCTCTCTGCAGACATTTCTGTCTAATCAGGTGAGAGGTACAACAGCTTACCCTTAGCTCTACAGAAGCTATATTCCCTGCTTTTATGACTGTCACCTTCAAGGCAGACAATTTCATCATGCATTCTTCAAGAAATCACCATAAAGGAGAAAAGAGAGAGAAACTGTCCAAATTAGTCCTTATATTACTGAATGAAAAAGTGAAGATTAATGTTCAACTGTTTACGAGGGACCATACTCGCTAGATAAAGCAGATCCAAAAACCACAAAGGGGTGGCCAAGTAATAGGTAAGATCAGTCTTCCATCCCAAAGGCAAAAGGAAGAAGTGAGATGAACACAGGAAGAGATCAAAGAGCTTAGAACGATGACTTTCCATGTTTCAGATTTATACTATGGTGGGGTGAGCTCTGAGGAAGTTTGCAACTTGTTCTTTAAAGTCAAGTTAGAGATGGTTAAATGCTGACAGCAGTCAACAAAATTTGTGCATATTTCTGTCACTAACAGATAGTGTCCTCTATATAGAAGGCACCAGATGCTATCCACAGAATTACAGAGTCTATACTTGGGCAATGAACAGGTTATGTGAATTGCTACAGATATAAATCTAAACAACCCAGCAACTGCCACTTTTTTTTTTTCTCCAGTGAATACTGTCCTTGAGTAGGGTTGATAGTCCTCTAGTTATAAAAAACAAAAATAAAAAATTTCTGTGGTAAAGCAGCTATTGAAGATAACACCACTTAGCAAGATCCCATTCAGATATATGGGCATCCAAATTCTTTTAACATTTTCCTTTCATTCAGATCTTGCAAAAAGATATTACCAAAAATGATATTTTAAATCTGAAATCCCTATGTTCACCCATATGAATTACTGCATAAAATTAATCATTGGAAATAGAACATTATCATATTGATGTGAAGAGAAAATTCCTACAGTTAGAAGGTACTTCCAGCATTTCTTTGGTTTCATACTGTGCTTCTTTTTTACATTTAAAACAATAAACAGACTGAGCTTATTCTTAAGAGATTCAAGTAGAAGTGTTTATATAACAATTTAGAGACTCGTGGACATGGATATACACCTTCTGATGTCAGTTATATATGTGTAGTATTGGAGAATTTCAGTGAAGTTGAATTAGTAGTAGAATCTGTCTCATAGGTACTTTTTAAGTACTGTTTTCAAAGATCAACTAACCAGAACAGTTATACTATTTCAATCCAATGTCTTTTCCCAATAGGTAAAGTATATAAAATCATTGGCATGTCTTAGAGCATCAGAATCTATGGCTCACATACCATGAATATAATGGAAACCTGAACATAGCCTGCCTACAAATCCCATCTATCATTCTTACCATGAGAAAGTGCCATGTGACATCCCCAAAAGGCCCATGCACATATTTATCCATAAATTCATATTTATACACAGATACTGGCATATGTATGTAATAGCAATCAAGTATGTTTATTTTTTTTTCCCTGGGAGTTTGCACAAACATCAGGACAGTTTAAAAGTCTGATTTTGTTGACTGAATGTAATCTGATATTTGAAAACACTCATTTGAAAATACATTTATTAATAAACTAGTTTGTCTACTAGAGTGTCAAGAATATATCTTTATTTCCTTTAAGGAAAATCTCTCTCCTTTAAAGGTCAAGTGTTAAATGGTTAACGGCACTGATTTATAGCTAATAGTCACTTCATTTCTGTTATGGGAACTCTGAGGACAGGCTTAGTCTCCAGGCTGTGATAAAATGGAGGTTAAGCATGCCATTTATTATTTGTCCCTTTGTGGATAATTGATCATTTGGATTGTCGATTACTTAATCATCCAAAATATTAAATCAGCAGCCAGTTAAACAACAGCCCTAAATTGGTTTAATACCAATAACCAGGTGGCCACTGAAAGGAAGAAATCTGTCCAATTTATGAGATGATTTTAAGATTTCCCTCTCAAATAATCGCTGTTAACCTCATCTCCCTGCTTGCTTCTGAAAGCTCAGTACAGACCTGGCATTTCACCAAAATCAGCCCTCTGAAGTGCCAGAATAAGGGCTTTTACTCAGCAAATGCCTGCGTTGTCTCAAAATCCAAGGGAAATTCCACGCAGTCCAGGCAATGTTTTGTAACAACATCACAAGATCTTCTGTATGCAAATAAATGCTCCTGCAGTTCACTGTTGGCAAGCTAATCAATGGGATAATTCAAAGTAATACTGCCATGGTAGCCAAACTCGCTGTTGCTACGTGATAAAATTCATTATCATACCCTTAAGTGTCCAAAACCATTCCCTCTCTACTGTCTTTATTATCCTTGATGAAACAAATTCCCTGCTTCAAACCAATGTAGTTCCTTTTCACTTTGTTAGTGAATACTGGGCAAATTATCCTCTTAATGTAGGCTCAGCATAACTGGGAACACAGTTTTGCCCAGCTGGTCCTGTAGACTGTAGATTTAGTGTAGTTTAGTGATCCGTGGGTTGCTATTGTGGCAACTGTATTCTCGTGTTTCTTACAGAATAACACCTGATCTCTGTGTCTCAGTTTAGTGTATAATAATGTCTTTTTATAATGAGGTTACTGATGCAAGTTTTTGGTCACATACTTTACTGAGTACGTCTCCTGAACTTATCTAATCATTGTATTGATAAACATGATATAACTAACGATAACGTGTTCTGTGCTTTAGCTGGTTAGAGTTTGTCTGTCTGTATCACTCTACAATACTGCATAATCTATTCACCTTCAGGAAGGGATAAGGATGCTTAAGAAAGGAGCACAGTGAGCAGTCAGGCTGCAATATGCTGCTACTTTGTGTTTCGCTTTAATTTGCCAGATGAAAAAATAAAAATGATAAAGGACAGTCTAAAATGACCGTATCACCAGTCCGCTCTGATCAGCCAAGAGCTACAACAAAAAGCCCAGCAATGCAGAGATGACATTGCTGGGTGATGCAGCAACCATCTATAATCCTAACCTGGAGTAGACAGACTGTTTTGATCAAATCCAGTCATGTAATAGTTAATAGCGATGCATGAGGAAAGCTTGAACAGCACTTGTTTCTACACTTCAATCACAAATTATGTGCTGTTACTCATTTACTGTCATCAGCAACCAAGTTTTCCACTGTGTTTTAAAATCTTCACTATTTATTATTCATTTTTTTGTGGTTTTAAAAACCACAAAGCTGGCTACCATCACTGGATTTTACGAAATAAAATAGTATGATCCTTACATCAAAATGCTAACAAAATCAGTTTGACATCCCCACTCAAGTTATCTGTCAATTACAGTCAATATTAATTTACTTTTCTGAATGTCCTCAATTTAGAATTTTCCACCATGAGGCATTTCATCAGCATTTCTTCACGACCATTTTGCTCAGTTTGTGAGAAAAGCTGGAAAAAAAGCTAGGAAAAAAACCTCTCTTTCAGGGGCAAGGTGAATTCATAACAGTACACTCATTAAAACCCCCCAGCTTTCTCAAGTATTTGTAGAGATAACTTGGCCTTTCATCTCCTTCAGTAAACTCTGATACATTTGTTAGCACATCTTAATGAGTGTCAATTAGATGAAAGAACAAACGAGAATTTAAAATGTTAGAAAATGTCTATTTAAGAGTCAGGAAATAAAGTTTTTGTACATGGTAAAACTGCAGGTAAAACAGCAACTATCTTATGATATGAAGCAAGCCAGTCCTGAAGTGAAAAGATTCTATTTCATGTAGCTTCAAAGCAAGGGAGGATATTCCTTTTCTCCTAAGGGCTGAAATTTAAGGTAATATATTATATATGGTAGTATATTACCTGTGCAGCTAACTTTAGTTTTTCCATTTGGAGTGCTGTATATATAACAGATGCCCTGTTCGGTTATGAAATCTTAGACCCAAAGAAGTTCACAGAAAGCCTACACTGAGTAGACTTGGGACATAATTTCTCCTAAAATATTGTTAAGATTCTACACAGAAGAAAATGTATTCAAATACTATATTTATCAAAACTCACGGAAAGTTTAGTATTTAGGAAGAGTTTTTGAAGTGACCATTCGGCCCTCCACAACTCTCAAAACACTGCTGTAATTAGCTTTATTTCCATGCAGTTATTAAGGTTTTGCAGGGATTTGCAAAGTAGGCAAGGAAGAGATCATGTACTAAAAAAAACCAAAAAAAGTTGTCTTGAGAATTTATTTACTTATTTTAAAATTACTGTGTTTGTATTCATTAATAGGGAAAACAGCAAAGCACCAAACAAACATGAGGGTCTCATTATGATTCTTGTGTAGTCATTCATTTTTTCCCCCTCCAGTATTAAAACAGCAAAGGCAGCAATTCTTTAAAAGAGTTAATGGTATATACACAAACAGTAATACAGGATGGGTACCAACATTCACTTTTGGTTTTGATCAGCCTGTGACCTGTTCATCTTTGTGCTTGGAGAAATGCAGGACTTAACTGCAGCACTAAGTAAACTCTTAACCTGTGTTGGAAAGCAATTGGTTTGCTGCTTCTGTGAAATCCGCCATCAAGTGATTAAATCTGAGTAAACAGGACTCACCTTCCCTTTCACCGATTTGGGTATAATCTCAACAAGTTGCTTTCCTCCCTATGGCATTGTGAACTACAGCAGTTTTCACATATGGCACAAAAAACCCCCAATCCAATCCTCCCCAATACAAATAAAAAACCTCTGCCAAGCACCACAGAAGAACTTCTTCTGAGACTGATAATGAAAAAAAGGGACACTGATGTTTATGGGAAGCAATACGCTTCCCGCTACCTCAGCTCATCTTCAAGCACTCAAGAAATACAGCTTCATACCCAAGAAAGAGTTTAAGATGCAACACTGTGAGAAAAGTACAAGAGAGACTCTCGTGGCTGCTTGTTGGCTTTCGGTTGCCCCGAAAATGGCAATAAATCCAAAAGCCATAACTAATTAACAAACATCCTATGCTTAAAACCAAACTTTCTGAAAGCCTGCCTGTAAGAAGCACAGCATAGGCAAAGCAGTGGGTTGTTCCTGGAGCAAAACAATAATTTTAAGAGCAGGACAGCACCAGACAGAAAAATAAACAGATTTAGTGCTAGTATCCTCTGCATTCTTCAGTATAATGCTGTCTCTACAGGAAACAATAGTTAATGTTTCAAACCTAAATCAAATGAGTTGATTTCAAGTTTGATAGATGCATAATCCTGTTTTGGCTTAAAAGGATCACTGTTTGCTTTCTTCTTAGCAGAGAAAGTTTTGGAAAAATCAGGTTTTAACTTCTGACAAGGCAATTCTGCTAGGTATTTTGTGTTTGTATTAGGAAGAAAGAAAATGTCTTTGCTTGTTGGTTTTTCTTCTGCTTGTTTACGCTTCTATTTTTTTTCTTTCCTATATACTACACCATAAGAATATCAAAACTGAATCTGAAGTTTGCTAGGTTTTACAAGACTTTTGTTGATAAAAAACTGAGTCAAAACTTGGTTTATGGACAGAATACATAAACACAGCTCTCATATAGAAATGATGGTGAGCAAGCAACAAAAGCTAGAAAGGGATCAAGAATCTAGATTAACATCTAAAGTACCAATATACAAATAATCAGAAACTACAAATCAAAACAGTAATAAGTTCAACTGCTACAGCTCATTTAACAAAATAAGTTGATGTTACTGGATTGCTTCACTACAGAGGCATCTGCAAAACTGAAGCAAACACGTGAGTAATGAACTCATGTCAAAATCCAAAATTGAACAACTGTGTATTCAGTGTGATAACAAGTCAACAGGAGTGAAGCTTTGCACTCCAATATGTTAAATATGAGGAGATTCAGAAAAAAAACACTCCAATAAATTACATAATTCTTATATCTCCACTTGTTTTTAAATTAATGTGTTACTTCCTCCAAAAGCAATCAGGAATTGTCATTCCTTACCTTGGGAGGCGAGAAAAAAATATCTGAGTTATTGTAGTGATTTTCCACTGTGTTATAAACTGGGATTCAGTGTCATGATATTCTCCCTCGGAGTTTCTCTGTGATCTTTTATCAAGCCACTTAGTCCTTCAAAACCCCAGTAAAATAAGGATAATACACCTTATATGATCTGCTTGTAGTTCAGTGATAACAGACCTGTCAGACTTACACATACTGCATGAAGATATTTGGGCTTAATGTCCCAAAGAAGAACTAGCATGCAGCTGTGGAACCTGGCACCTACAGCAAACGTAAATACTCCTAAACTCTCCAAAAATGCCAGTTATGAGGGAAATATGTTGACACCTGGTAGCACATAAGGGCAGTCTTTGAAGCTATTTGCATGTGCTGTGCACGTTTAAGAGACATTGGTGTTAAACAGGAAATGATACCTTCGTGTAGGGGTACGTTTGTAGCTTTGAACATGTATAGAAATCCAGGCTGGCTCTGCTTAAGTGTTCCTGGGGTGAGCAGTTTCTTTAAACCAACAGCTTTTAGCATTATGATAAAATATTCAAGTCTGAAATTAGAAAACGTTAAGAGACCTAGTGCAAGAGTCTGAGCAGGAACAGATGAAACAATTCAACCTCCTGTAAGGTGAGCAATTTGCCAGTTCACCACACGACACACTTTTTCAAGAGCTGGAAGAACAAAGACTGTGGGCAGATCTGTGGAAGTTACTCACGCTGGCTTTTGGTGGCAGGCATGGTTAGAGGGAGAGGCCAATGGAGTGAGGAGCAGCTAACAAAAACAAGTCACAACATCATATCATATCAACTTAATTCAGATCTTAGTAGCAGCATGACTTAAAAACACGAGAAGAGGAAGGCTATTGCAAGAGGAGAAAAGCAACCAGCTGACCTTACAGTGGCTTCCTGGGGACAGAGATTGTAAATTGGTTTAGTTCTGTTGTGGAAACGAAGTGTTCTCTATTAAGCTTTCTGGTTAGAGATTTTTTTCTTCCTCTTAAGTCAGTATTGTTTAACGAACCACTTGGATCCTACCCGAGAGAGGGGAAAAATGAGTTCACCAGAAACCTGAATTTTAGTATAGTTTCCCCAAGTTCAGAGGATTTTGCCAGAGCTTTGAACCAGGGCTTTTTGTAGTGACCTTTAATTTCATCCAAGCCCTTGTTGTCACCTACCAAGTCAGACAGGGAAAAAGGCATAAATAGAACAGAACCATACCACCAACTTAGGAAAAAATACAGTTTCAAATGCCAACATACGCATAACATCTTTATTTGTTTGGTCATGACCCACTCTGCAGATCCTGATACGTCCTCACTTCCTCCACATCACCATAGCACCTTGAAAAGCATCTGGTAGAAAAGTCCCTCTGAACTTACTGTGGAGGTCAGGCTGACCCTGTGAGACCCTGTACAGTTAGCTGTCTGAGGAGACTCAGGGTAAGCAAACCTACTGCAAAGGTGTTCAGAGTGACATTGCCTTTCCTCTAAACTGCTATAATCCCAAGCAGTTAAAGCTCCATCTATTCAGTGGCTTTTCAATGAATACAATAAAGAACCGAGAAGCACTGAAAAATAAAATTTACATCCTTTGATAAGCACTAAGAAAAAAATGTTAGAATTTATTGGTAAATCTGGCTAAAAGCCTTCCTTTCCGTCCCTGATACATAGTAGAGACACAACCTTAAGAAAAGCTGACTGGGAAAATGATTTCACAGGGGGAAGACAGCTGTCAGCAGCATAAAATATCTTTTCTTGTCTACAGATTCACTGCTTCCATTCTCTTCAGGGACAACATAAAAGAAATCGAGAGCACCATCTACTAGAAAAGGAGGAGTCCAGCAAACTGCCACACTGCCTGATGTATTTTCCTTCTAACCTCAGGACTATCTACTACATAATTGGCAATAAATTGTTATTACTTCCCACTCTGGCAAATCCTTTTGTGGATTTTATATAGTTTGGATAGACCATCACTGAGCCATAGAGGGAATAAAAAAAAAAATACAAGCACAGTGCTTAAGTGCTATCTATAAGAAAAAAATATCAGTGACAATAATACAAAGCCCGAAAAAGATTTTCCTATTTCCCATAAGCTGTCCAATAGAAACTTTACATGCCATACCTTGGGTCAGGTCCGTACAAAGAATATAGCTTTCTTTTTTCTAATAGCACATTAATAAGAGACACATTTTCATTCTACCTGTTTGCATATGTGTGGTCATTCTAGTGGAAGTAGGTTGTGTTCATTGATAAAAGTAAAGAATAGGAAAATGATAATCACCTAAGTATTTACTTGCAATGTCTTGTTGGTTCTTACTTGCCTTTATTTTTTTCTCCACTGCTTTTAGTCTTTGCTGTCTTTAGTGTAACTGAATCTCTTAATACTTTGAAGGTATATCTTAAAATAAAGTTTTCTTTTTTTTTTTTTTAAGAAAAGGATTTCCTGCTAGATACCTGAGTCTATCCCAGATTCCAGAGATATTTACAGAAGTTATATTTACTAACTGAAGTAAAAGATAAATTGAAAAAACAATAATGATACCTACATGCCCTCTCTGGCAATGCTTCATGATTGTTTTTGGCTTTTATGTTTGAAGGATTGGGATTTTTGCTTGAGAGGTTGAAAGAAACAAAATACAGACTTGCACAATTTGCAACATGACTTGGAAGTATTAGAGCTGCTGGGGTACAGGTAATGAGAAGATATTCCGTAATAATTACATAAAGCCCCATAAAAAAGAAAAATAAACAGTGTAAAAAGAAACAAAAGAAACTGAGGATAACGTAACCAGGCATCTAGACCCATCACAGTTACGGCTGTTTTTATTTTTGCCTGGCCTTTCTGTCTCAGCATCGCTATTGCACTCCCCAAAATAACCCCCACAAACTTTTGGAACGATTGATAAAGATCCTACGGACACATTCACGAAGTAACCTGACGCTGATTAACTTCAGAGTTAACATGACACTGCAAAGTGTGTTCATAAAATGAGCCTTTTTTCAAAGTTTTAGAAGACTTTAAGGTCAGAACCTAGAGTTTCTCCAAAGTGGGTCTAAGCTCATCCTGTGAGGTCTTATGCTGCCTCCACTGAAGGCTTGAAACTGGAAACTATAGTTTGAGTACAATATAAGGGAAATTTGTTCATACCAGTGCTGTTAGTAATTCATCTTTTCATCCTTACCAGTCTTCTAACATATTGAGGCAAAAATCTTCCCTTTCCACATATACACAATGAGGCTAAAGACAGAGAGGGAGAGAGAGCTCAAAGATAAGAATGTTCTCAGAAACACAAGTGTAGAGCAAATTAGAAGTGTGCTAATTACAGTTGTGCTTGCAGAAAGAAGACTGCCCTAAATCCTCGAACAAATCCAGGGATTTTTTATTTTTAGTTATTTAGGAAGAAGTAAATTTAAAGTCAAGGCATGTGAAATCTTTTTGCAGTCTTTATTCACAATGTCTCTCCTGTTCAAACAGAACTCTTCCTATGTTCATATATTTGTTTTCTATCTTCTACTTGAAATTACTACAGACTAATGAAAAGTGAATAATGTAAACTAGGCCAAAAAAAGAAAAAAACAACAAAAAACCACGCCACACCTTGGACAAAAAACTGTGTTTATGCACCTTTGTTCATTTTCTATCCTCTTGATAATTAGAGAAAATTAATACAAAACTGAATGAGCATCTACTCATCTTTCCTCAGACTCCTGGGATTTTTCCCATTGGATTCCTATAAGCACACACCTTGCTGAGGTCTCCAATGTGTCTTCTTAATTTTTCAATTAAGACTAAAGTAGTTTATGCACTCAAATTCTGACACAAGTTTTCTTGATTGCTTTTGTTTATTTGCTTATTGTTTTTTTCTTGGCAAGATTGCCTGGATACAGTCCAACTAATTTAGAAAAAATGTAAGTTAGAGAAGTTAAATGTTCCTTTGTCATAATGAGATGTATATATAGGTACTGAAATGCTCTCATGGCAGAAAAGCCAGTATCGTTTACAGCAATACATTCCTTCTATTCATGGTGCATCTTGTTTGGCATTTGCTTGCATGACAGTAGGAAGGGAATTTGCAGATTTTCAGATTTTTATCAATGACGAAAATCTATTCTATGAAATAGATTGTAAGATGTGGCTACTGTGACAACAGTGGCTACGTATTTTTAGTGATTGATGGTCCTTTCCAGTCCCATTACTCACAAAATAAAGTTCCTAGAAATTTCATTACTGAAACATCAACTTTATTAAATCACAAGGTAAATATTTTTTGATTAAATGCTAATATTTTTATACAGCTGAACAGAATCCTATTTTACAAATGCTCCCATTTTTTAAACAACTTGTGTTCAGAAGGCAATAAAGACTGGCTCTTCACCTTATGAAATAATGAGATACACATTATTTTTAAAAAGCAGTGACAAGAAAACTCCATGAAATGGAGTTTATAAGAGAACAGAAGAATCTGTGGGGGTGTGCGAGTGAGAAGGTTGAAGAGACAAAATTTACTCATGGAGGTACTCAGAACTGATGTATCTTCACTTCAAGGAATGTATGACCTTCCTAATTACTACTACAAGCTTTCATAGATTTATAGCACTCTTCGGCTGGCTGGCTGGATTTGAATGATCATTTTCTAATGAAAACTGTTTAAACTGTTTATTTGATGTGCCTAAGCTAACACTGCCCTTTCCCATAAAACAGAATCACTCAGTGTATGTGAACACAAAATTCTGCAGGGCTGTTTCGGATGTCTGTGCTAAATGAGCTTGGATGTATGACAGGAAGGATCATGCAACCTGAGAGAGGCCAAAAACCTAACCACTGAAATAGCTATTATAATGCCAGAATAAAATATCATCATCGATGTATAAAGCAAAAGAACTGCTAAGTGTGAAATACATGAGTATTTGAGTTCTCATAAGAAGAGCTGCAGAAAAGATGACTATACCCTACAATTTTGTACTGACTGTTTCTGCATATGTGGGGCTTCCTTTCACGATGGATAATTTTATGTTTCTGAACAATGTGGTAATCCTGTTGAGTGTTTAAGAACAACGTATCAAGTCCAATATCAATGTCCTTGCAATGTAGCAATGGCTGCAGGATAGAGAGTCCGCTGTTTGAAAATTCCAACTTCAAATAGTTGTTTGCATTCCAGATACTTACATTAACTCAAACTTTCGTTTGCAATGAATATAGGTTTATCAGCATGAAAATCTTATTTTTCAGAATGATGATCTGCAGGATAACAGTGAGGATAGGTAAACCTGTACTTACAGATTGAACTTTAAAAGGAGAACTTGTTCTACCTTAACATTCTTGATGGTACAGAGGACAAAGGGATGTATAAGACAGAGACTGAACATAAATGCTTATGAATAAAAATAGGGACAGCCTCAAAATAGTGACTTGCTTCTGTGCATGCGTGGATGTGTTTACGTACACATACCTTAATACTGTAGGTTTATATAGCCCACATATGCGCTGCAATAACATTAATATAAATCTGTATTTATATAGAGCAAAAGCTCTTAATTTGTAAAAACAGTCACATGAAAAAAGTATGATTTTATAGATGTGTTTGCAGGATTGAATTTCTAAGTGGTTTTGAATTTTTGTACACCAGGTAGAATTCTCACCCTCGTGCTGCTGTAGCATTAAAGTATGCTCTTTATACTGTATATGTTTTCTGACATTTCCTCAGTCTGTGCTTCTCCCACACCCTTGCACATGGTACATATGTTTAAACCACACAAAACCCTAATTTTTTTTTGATTGAGATAAGATACTGTATGTTTCTGATTCATTTAAGAAAAGTGCTGCCAGATTGATCTTCCAAACAACCACACATGGGAAAGCCTTCTTGCTCTCAATATACAGGCATTTGATTTTTACAGTAGCGTATGTCCAGTATAAAACCATTACTTATGTGTACTCTGAGAAAAAAGTCTTCTTGCTCTTTATTATTTTTCTTTTTGCTTTTTCTTTCTGTCCCAGATGACTACATACAATTAACACAAAATAATATTTAGATGACTTACGGCATGAGTTAGAGCCCTGCTGGCACAACTGATGAAACCCAGCTCTCCAAGATGCCTTTTTGTAAATAACAACCAGCAACATATGCGATAGTAGAAATCTGACAGAAAGCTTTGGACAATATCAAGTGCCAATTATGAAGAATTTTATTTGAAACAATCATCAGAATTCCAACTTCCACAAGATCGTTCCAACTGCAATTATAAATCTTTTTTCAACAGCTTTTTGCCACATGACATCCCTCTGCTTTTCACACTTATCTGTCCTTGCTGTATCATCTCCAGCAAATAGAAAAGATAGGGTGCTTAAGTGAAAGTGCCATCTTTTTGCCCTTGTGGAAGTACATCATTAGAATATTGAAACTGAGACACAGGTAATGTGAAATGTGGAAAAATGTGATAGGATTCATTTGCTCTGCATTTAAACAGATATGATTTATCTGAGTTGGGAATATCTCACAGGCTATTCAGTTGGCTTTCTCCAGAACAAAAGCATTTATATTTAAAATTTAGTGACTGAACAGATTTTTCTTTCAGGATGCATTTTCTCTAGCCCTGGTGCTGCTTCTGTTTTGAAGGACAAAGTCATATCAATGAAACATATAGTGAGCTGTGTACTTCTGGATAGGCACTGGGGGAGTAGGAAGGATTTAGCCAGCAAATGGGCTTCATTGTGTTTCTGACTCACACAAGGCAGAAGACAGCTGTGAACTCCTCTCTGTCTGCTCCTTACAATGCGTGAGGTACCTCTGGAGATGTGTGGATTTGTAAGATTTGGTGGGTTGCATTTCCATTTGATTTTCTGTGCTTAATAAGCTTCTCTTGGAAGCTTAATAAATTACCAAGCATATTATTCTTGATAAATTTGTAAGATTTGGTAGGCTGCATTTCTGTTTGATTTTCCAACAGAAAAATCAAATAGAAATCAAAAAGAGAGTCCAGCAGAGGCTACAAGGATGATGGACTAGAAGGTCTCTCCTTTGAGGAGAGACTGAGTGAACTGAGGCTGTTTAGCCTTGAAAGGAGATGGCTGAGAGGGGATCTTATTCATGTCTATAAATATCTGAGGGGTGGGTGTCAAGAGGAAGGGGACAATCTCTTTTCAGTGGTGCCCAGCAACACAACAAGAAATAATGGGTTTAAGTTAAAACATAGGAAGTTCCACCTCAACATGAGGAGAAACTTCTTTGCTGGGAAGGTGACAGAGCCTGGACCAGGCTGCCCAGAGAGGTTGTGGAGTCTCCTTCTCTGGAGACTTTCAAACCCCACTTGGATCTGTTCCTGTGTGGCCTGCCCTGGGTGATCCTGCTCTGGCAGGAGGGTTGGACTAGATCAGCTCCAGAGGTCCCTTCCAACCTCTAACAT
>VWZK01008999.1:3443-19845 GCA_013396935.1 Baryphthengus martii | reverse complement strand
TGTTTTTATATTATTTCTATTTTTTTAAGTGCTGATTTTTATTTTCTAACACAATAACTATGTTCAGAATATATACGTATACTTTTTTATTACATTTACTGGTTATTAATAATCATACCTCACCCATAATAATTGTTTTGCCTAATCTGTAATTAGTTTGGTGCAGAAAGTAAGACAGAAAAACTCACCTTGATTTTAATAGATTCTAAATTCTTATCTCCTTACCATTTGTTTTCAAATTCCAGAAATCAGGTCTTTATGGGAGCCCCAATTCAGAGCTTAAGAGGTAAAGCAACAAGACTTATTGACTTGGCACCTGCAATTGACCGTTCCCTCTGCTAAACACTGATTTTGCTTTTAATAGGAAAATAATCCATACAAACCTGGACATTAACTCATCCTGGAAGGAAAATGAAAATGGAGAGCAATGCCATCTTGTTAATACATAGGCT
Organism: Baryphthengus martii; assembly: GCA_013396935.1. Lineage (NCBI taxonomy): Eukaryota > Metazoa > Chordata > Aves > Coraciiformes > Momotidae > Baryphthengus > Baryphthengus martii. The sequence goes on along the minus strand of VWZK01008999.1, from coordinate 19,393 downwards.
AACTTGTTGAACAGATAGTAAGATGGTCTTCCTGGATAAAAAGACGGGCAATAAACTCAGAAGAGCTCCTACTGAAATCAAAGGCAATGAGACTGCTCTCCCATGTATCAAGACAGAATCTGCTCCCTAGTATTGAGTGGCCTCATTGGCTGAGATATAATTAGCTTCAAGAAGACCCCTTGATAGCAATGTCCATGATAATTTGTCCTTTCCTCTTAATTGACCTTCCTTTTATTCCATATGAGAAACAGTAGTTGTATGGGATATGGACATGAAAGGCAGAAAAATACAAAGCAATATTTTACAAACAAAACTTCTGGGATGACAGATAATAACAACAGCTAAAAGCTTCAGTTGTCTCTTCATACAAATCATCATATTCCATCTTCATATGTGCTAAACAAAAAAGACAGAGCTGCCAAGGTAACAGGAATGACAACAGGAATGTAAAAGGAAACAGTGTTTGGCAGAGTACTTAACTTCACTGTTTAACATGTTTACAGATCATTGTATTGCAGAGCATTATGCTATTTGTGCACTAACAGGAGGTGACATTGGCAATACCCAAGATTTGCTACAATCACCATTGATATATCGATAATGTTTAGCTAATGGTTCATGTGTATGTCAGTCTGTCTCTTCAAAAGTACTACATATATAGTCGGTTCATTTGATTCTATCGCATCACATTTAATCAGGGAATATAACCTTTTAACTCTCATGGCAAAATACAACTGATACATAGAGCCTCTAATGTTTATATTTGGACTTCAAACATTTACGGTGCTTCAGTAAGCTTAGGCTTACTGTATGTGAAATTGCACAAGCTCTCAACCACACATCTGTGGCCAGAACTGATCCATATGCAAAGAAAGTTAGCAGTTGATACTGACCTTCACTGCTGCTTTTCATATTCTTTTCAGCCTTTCCACACCCAAGCAAAAGTCTTGTACTGATGAATAATATGTGATCTAATGCAAGCTAAAGCAGGCTTATTTAAATAATATTAGCAGTATTTGCTTCAGTTTTATTGTGATTTCTCTTCACTTGCTCTGTATCAGGCAAATTCTTGGCCCATGAGCTTTTCCATGAACCTGCAACAGTCAAATAATGCAGAAATTCATTAAACCATGAATCAAATACTGGAAAAAAAAAAAAAAAATCTTCCTGTTCAGTTCCCAGAACTCCAAAATCAAGTTTCATAGTTTATACCAGATCTCTAGTTATTTCCATCTGTATTCTACTATAACACAAAAAGACAAAGGCGGTGATTGCTGCAAATAATAGCTAGATGTGATATATTAAACATCTCACTAAATATCTTCTGAGCTGTGGTTTGTGACCTGCATGCAGATGAGACACAAAACAGAGCTTCCTTCTTTTCAGTACAAAACTGAGAGAACAACCTGAAAGACAAAGTACCGATGAATAATTAAAAAGGTCCACCTGCTAGCATGCCCAAACAGAACCTCTAATCATGAAGGTATAAAAGAACAGGAAATGTTGATATCTGTTAGTGATCTTGTGATGCAACCTGATTTTTCTGAATTTTCCAAGTTTTTTATTTCGTATTGGTATATATTAGGAAAAACAAACCAACAAAACAGAACAACAAAACCCACCACCAAAACAAACAAACAAATAAAAAACACCACAAACCAAGGAAAGGAAAAGGGAAGAAGTACTTGCAGAATTTCAAGGACAAAGAAACTAATGGCAAGTGCCTAAATTATGCATTATCTGATCAGAAAAGCAGTCATACTCAATGCCACCTCACAGTACATGTGTGCATGCATTGTTCACTCAGGCACACAAAAGACACTTTGGAAAGTTAGAAGCCATTTCAAAGAGACTTACAGCCCTACTAGTACAGCCTTCCTGTAAGACGAAAAAAAATGAAGTGAATTAATGAATTTGAAACCAAGGTAAAATTTTTTTAAAAAGCAAACCATCCTCCTGAAATCTTCCAAGTAAAAGTTATTTGGAGTGGTAAGTGTTATTTGGGTGAATGTTAGATCTACTTTTAAAAGTCTCAGTTTAGTTTTGCTGTATGTTTGGTGATACAATTAAATTCTTTAACACAGTTAATCATTTATTCCCCTAAGACTTCCTTTTTAGATATTTTCAGATTCCAGATTATAGAGCTGTTTTACAGGCCAAATTAAGATTTGATAAATCATTGATTTCTGTCTCAGTTTTATAATTGATATTAAGGTCAAGATCCTAAGCTGCAGCAAATGGGCATGGTTCAGTTATTTCTTTGTAGTCAAGATTATTTTAGATTGGATTTTATGTTTTCAATGTCAGGCTATTCATTTTCATTGAAATCCAATTCTGGAAAATTTTTTCTCTCTTTACCGTACAACAAAACAAATAAATAAATATCTAAATAAATAGATAAATAAAAAGCTGAACAGTGTGACTTCGAAGATTACCACTTCACCATGATTTCAACACACCCTTTCCCTAAGTCTCCCACCTTTCCTGTACACATATACTTGCATTTCAAGGTAGCAGATGGATACAGGCTTCATGCAGCAATATGGAAACAAGAACAAGTATTTATTGCTTAGCACCAAAAAAATTGCAGAAGAGCTAAAAAAGCAGAAGGGGGAAAAAGTACTGTAGAAGATTACGCAGTTGAATTTTTAAGCTGATTAACTTTTGGCAGATATCTGGATAGGTGTTGCTTCAATATTTAAGCAATATCATACATTGCTCAGATATTCCTATGAGAAGTGGAAAGTGCTTAAATCTCATGATAAATACATTTCTTATTTATAATAACCCTGACAGAAGAGAAGGGATTTGTGGTTACAAATGTATTCTCTCAACATTTTGAGTCTAGAAAGTAAGATGCAAAATGCAGGGGTTATGAGTAAAGCACGGTTATACTTTGAATTATTTTTTAGGCTATTTCCTATTTTTGTACTGTAAAATACTTTCCCCACTCAAGTTTATCCTGGGTTTGATTAGAATTCGACTATGTTTTATTATGTATGTCTTGTAACTGCTAAATTAAAGAAAGTAAGAGGATTTTGCAAAGTTTTTTCAAAATGTGAAACTCAGATATTCGTAACAGTAAAGAATCAAGCATTACCTTTTTGCAAAATTTTTGTCTACAGAGTAAAAACTACAAATCTGATTTATTATTCACCTCTACTATGACACTCTCTGCTCTTGAAGCTAATTTATATTGTTCTTCCCTGTAAGAGTGCTAGAAAATTAGCACTTATATCTTACATATACACATACACACTCTCTTTGTACGTGGTATCAAACTGCTCAAAAGAACCATACAAAGTTAACCCTGTAAGCAGCTAAATTACAGTATATGAATCTTGGATCTACTCTTTATAGCAAGAAAAATTGCTCAAAAGCACTTTGGTATCATGTTATGAATATACTAAGCGCCAGTCTGGTTTGTCTGTGTTCACTGCTTCACGCAAAAGCAGTCCTAAATGTTGTGGATGCTGTTAAACTGTCTTTAAAGTATAATTTTATTAAAACAACTTGTATAGTTTTTACACAGTCAATCATAGGCATTTATAGCCAGTGTAGTCAGGTAACTTTAATAAAATGTGCTTCAACATTTTATTACAGAAATTGGGGAATACTCAAGGAATTGTAACAATCATAATACACAACCTTTAAAGAGACAAAACCCCAGCATCAAACAGAAGTGAAATATTTACAAATGCTGACCTGGATGCCCCTGAAATGCCCTGAAAGTATATACTGATGTCTGCTTTGCAGCTATGCAGGCAACAAACATTCTATATGCCAAGTGTGAGGTCATGTTTTTAAAAATAAACAAAGCACAAAGAAACTCAAAAGAAGCAATGTGGGGTTTGTTATTGTTTGTATTGTTCCAGGAAACTCACTTGGATTACTCTCTGTATGAGTGTTGAAGTGGTAGAAACGTTTAGAAAGCTTATCTGAGTCTTCACTACATGACTGGAAAAAAAATGAAAGAAGCCAGTAAGCCAGGCTGATTCAAGGGGCTCTGGAATCAGACCCACAAAAAAAATTCCTCTCTGAAGAATGAACATTTAACGTAGAAAGAAGGAAAAATATTAAAATACCAGCTACTATGTGCATACATTAAAAAAAACATAAAGAGGTATTTATCACAGTCTCTGGGACTCTACTTGAGGTCCTGAAAGACTATATCTATGCCTTCAACATTGACACTGTCTTCAGAAATCCTCCTTCTCAAAGAGTTCTTAAATATTGTGATAACATACGGACACTCTGCATCTGGATTATTTCAAGCCCAATGGCAGTTTAAGACAAGTTTTCCTTCACTTTACTGTCACTGGCCTTGAAATAAGCCAGATGACTCTTTTCTTCTACTGACCACAGCAAGATGACTAGCTCAAGGTAGGAGGCCCAACTTTCAAACAGCTTATTTTCACCCTCAGAGGTAACAAGATGCAAGTTTGCCTTGACATCAACATAATAACATAACAGATGTTACTGTTTTATATGACTTGTCATGTGAAGAACCCTAAGAATTGAAAGGATCATTTTCCCCCAGGGAGTGAGGTAGTGCAAGATGCTGGTATTGCCCTTGACTGTACACTGCTTTACCAACATTTTTCACTGATAAACAGAAATTACCTGCAGTACTCAGTTAAAAGACAGACAGGCAAATCATTACCCATTTTCCATTTGGTCCTTGACTCCTCCACTAAAACTATCTGTAAAAAGGCTCACAAATGTCAGTTGCAGACATGATCTCTACTGGTAATTGTTGTTGACTGGAAACACATTATTTAGCTGCATTGCGTTTCAATGTCCAGGTACTGCCAGAGGGAGCTGCAGAGTTGAACTATGCGAGGAAAGTCCAGGGCTGCCCCATGCTGGACACAGGTGGTTCCAGCCCACACGAATGAACTCATGTTAGGGTATAGCTGAGCACCTCGGTAAAGGTGGAGGCAGTTCTGGGAAAACATACTTTTTATAAAGCATAAAAAGTGCTGCACAGTAGAGTGTGAGAGAGAGGAGTGAGAAAAAAAGGTATGACAAGTAGACCTGCAGACACCAAGGTCAATGAAGAAGGTAGGGGAGGAGATGCTCCAGGAATCCTGCAGCCCATGGAAAAGACTGGCGTGAAAGCAGCTTGTCTCCATATATATGGAGGACTACACTAGAGCAAATATCCACACTGCACCTGTGGAGGACCCCATGTCAGAGTAGGTGGAGAGGTCTTGGAGGAAGCTGCAGCCTGTGGAGGGTCCATGAAGGAGCAGGTTTTCTAGCAGGAACTGTGGCCCTTGGGGTACCCAGGTTGGAGAAATCTGTTCCCGAAGGACTGCAATCTGTGGAAAGGATCCATGCTGGAGTAGTCCTTGATGAACTACAGCCCGTGGGAAGGCCCCATGTTAAAGCAATTCATGAAAAAACATCCTACATGGAAGGGAGCCCTGACTTGAGTAGGGCAAAATTGTGAGGAGAAAAGAGCATCAGAGAGCAACTGTCATTGAGTGCAACCCCCATTCCCCATCCCCCCTGCACTGCTCAGGGGAAGGAGTCAGGAATGAAGAGGTAAAGGTGAGCCTGGGAAAAAGAGTGGCAGCGAGAAGAAAAGTACTTTTAAGTTTTGTCTATGTTTCTTACTGTCCTACTCTATTTTCAATTGGTAATAAAGTAAATTAATTTTCCCCAAGTCAAATCTGTTTTGTCCAATGATAAAGGTAAATGATCTCCCTGTCTTTATCCAGACCTATGAGCTTTTCCACCTTTTTTTCTCCCCCTGTCCTATTAAGGAGGTAGAGTAAGAGAGAGTGGGTGGGGAATCTGGTAGCCAGCCAAGGTCAACTAACCACATTAGATCACTGATCAACTCTTAGATGGCAATAAGCTAGAAACACTAATGACCTATAATAGATCATATAGCTTTGTGTTATCCACTCCCTTGAGAATATAGAGTGTGAATCACTGTAACAAAAGCCAGTACAATTAGAACAAAGGTTGGCTGGCATTTTGCCTTGTATAAAGGGTTATTCAAAAGCCTTCCTGGCCTTTACTGGACATCACTTTGAAACTGTAAATCTAAGAAATTGTCAGTTTGAGAAAATTCAACTGTCATTGGTCTGAGAAAACTAATGGGTTTGAGTTTTTATTCAAATTGCCTGACAAACCAACAGATTCAGCTGCAGAGAAATGCCTTATGAAGTCATGTCACTTTTTACAGAGAAAAGTCTGCCACATCCACTCACTCCCTTTCATGTTCAGTGTCAGTAAGACAGAAGTTCCTAAGTATCTAACTTTAAGTTTGACTAAGGTAATAGAGGATATGTTAATTTTTCTAGATTTTCTCAATATTTTGATGGCTACGATGACACCAGATGTCAACCAAAAGTTAATTACCTCATGTATGACTGCCTCATCTCATACACCCTAGATAAAGGACCTAAACATTCCAAATGTGAAGTTATTATTTTCTCATAAACTATAGGCACAACTTCCAGGCAAGCCAGTAAACATATAACAGATGATCTTTGCTAACCTCGCTTACTTCCCAAAGTGGGGAGAAAGGGAATAAAGGAGAGGAACTTATTGATTAGAAAACCAAAACTGTTTTAATGAAAATAACAATAAAACCAAGTATATGAAAAAATATGTGGAAACTATGAATCTCAAACCATCTGATGGCAATCACATCACTGTCATCACTGATGCTGCGGAGCAGTCCCTGGGAAAGTCCCAGACTGGACATAGAAGCAGATGGGAACCAGATTGAGGAGCTATATTCGGGATCTAGATTCAGGAATGCATGGGTTGGGATTGAAGGTGGAATGGACAGAGTCCTCCTCAGATGCCAGCCATTGAATAAGTGAGCTTGACCCTCATGATCCCTCAGTTTTATACTGGATGTGATGCATATAGGATGGAATCCCTCACTGGTCAGTTTAGGATCACCTGTCCTGTCTGCTCCTCCCCTCAGGTGCGGCTTTTTATTTTCTGCACCCCCAGCATGGTCCACAAAATTTAGCAGTGACCTTGCTCTGCATATCAATCCGTGGCAGTAACTCTAAACATCAAGTGTTATCACTGCTAGAAGCAGACACTGTCAGCAAAAATCTGCCAACTAAGTGCAGTTAGCTACAAGAGACTTAGCGGAAAAGTGAAATCACTGAACAGAATTAGTTCTATTCTAACTCAAGCTAGGACAACAACTAAGGGTTTTTTCCATGTGAGAGGACTGCATTTAGCAGATGTTCTATGCTCATACTTTTCAGTCCTAGGACACAACAATCCTCATATTTTCAAACAATCTGAGATGATACTACAGAAAGGAGCTCTAAAAAAAGTCTTTCTCATGCATTGGTCAGTACCATCTTGAGTCCTTGTTAGCAAAAAGATATATTCAAATTCGATGCAAAAGAGGTGGTCCTTTATAGAAAAAAAATCCAATGTTTATCCTGCCACTAGAGATGACAACCCAATCTGCATTGGAATTAGAATTTAATCAAAGTTATTCAGCACCAAGATGAGATCTAAGATGTAGTCTTTTCTACCAGAAATGCACCATGTTCAAGTGGTATTTTCCTTTCTATATTATACTAAACCAATACATGTAAGCACAGGCAGAGTTCTGTCAGCACTTTCCTTTCTTGGATTCCTGCCCGATTAAACAGAGGTGTTGGGGTTTGTTGTTTTTTTGTTTTCTTTAAAAAAAAAAAAAAAGAAAGAGGGTTTTTTGTAGTTTTGAATTTGCTCACATCCTCAGATATTACAGTACCATGGTCATAATATGATACTTAAACGAGTTCAGTTAAAACACAGTGCTAAGTTCATTGCTGAAGCTATGACAGGGATTCTTTTCTAGAACTATTTAGTAGATCTTAAATTCATATTCAGGCTGGGAGCACGAATGAAAGCTCTGTTACTCTCATTCTTTCTGTACAGGTAGTCCTGTGGAATTACATTGTCTTCACATTGCAACCTAAATTAACTTCTGCAGATTCCAGGGTGGCAGCAGGACCAAGGCCAAGTGCAGGATCCTACACTTTGGCCGCAGTAACCCCAGGCAGCGCTACATACTGGGGGAGGAGTGGCTGGAGAGAGGCCTGGCAGAGGGACCTGGGAGTACTGATTGACAACCAGCTGAACAACATACCAATCTAACTGCTGGCTTTTGCTGTCCAGCCTGCATTTTCTTTCTTGCCATGTGCTCCTACCATTTCCCTAGTATTCCACCCATCACACATTACATATTGATCTGAGAAGTTGTAGTATATTAATTCATCAGAAGGGTAACAAAACAAAAAAAAAAAGCATAATTAGCATTAAAAATCTTTCTTCAAAAAGGCTATGATGGACAGCAAAGCCCTTACAAAAGAAGTGACAGATAAAAGCTCAGGCACCTGTACAAAGCTCTAGACACAAAATCCCACAGCTAGATCAACTATTGGAAATACAGTGTAAGTGCTGAGAGCTTATCAAACACAATCAGAATGTGATATCATTGTTCCCAGTATTTGACATATCTTTATGAATCATGGAGGAATACTAAGTGTGTGGTCATATCCATATCATAATTAATTTTTGAAAGTTAACAGCACAGTTTTTTAATTTGGAAACACACAGTAGTCAAAGAGTGGACATATTCCAGATTCTATTTTTGTAAACTAGGTCATTTTTAGCAGTATAGCAAATGGCAGTTTCTACAAATATTTAAATGTGTCATTTTTTCCTTTAGGCACAGAGTTTGCAAAAAGATTCTTTCAGAGAATTATGGTGCTCCACCAAACTTCATTTGACCTATGAAGCTCTACTGAAATTACACTTATACAGACTGATCTTCAATTTACCGTATCAACCTTTCACATACTAATACATTTATGTAGCACTAACCATTGAAAATACCAACACATAATTGGTCCTCATCAAAGTATGGCTCAAAGCTGTAGCCTGCCAAGTAGCAGCAGCAAGAGCAGCTGTTAAATATCTTCTAGGAGTTCTATACAATTTGTTGGCACAGAAAAAAAACAAGGTGGAAGCCAGGAACAAACTGTAACAAAGCACAGAGTATTTATTCTATACATTCAGTACTACATAAGCAATAAAAGTAATAGAAGGCAAAATAGTCAGAATCAAAACATGGCATTTCGTTAATCCAAAATGCAACAAATTCTAAACTGATTAACACCAGCAAATAACTAGACTACAAAACTCTTCATCACAGAAAGTCACTAATATAAAAAAAAAAACCACAACAACAACAAAACAAAAAACCCACCTCATTACTGAGCGAAATGCATACTGATGAGAAATTTATGTTACTGATTGTTAGAGGAATCTTTTTTAGACTAGTTTCAATATATTTATTACAGCTGTTTCCAGTGAATCCTGCTTTAAAACATGGAATTCCAGACACTCAGAAGATATGCTCAATTTAGAAGCCTTCCTAAACCATTGGTCCATTTACTCTTTTTTTTTCCTAGTAGAATTCTGCCAGCTGAACACTGAACTATTTAATTCCCCATTATTATATCATCATCAGTAACTAGGTGATTTTGATGGAAAGGTCAAAGGCTTGGCTGAAAAATGTGAGGTAACACTGGCATCACGCTATCTTTGCTACATGGCTCACTCTACCTTTTGTTTACTCAGGAACTACCTGTTGAGTTTGAGACCCTGTTACATGCAAAAAATAAAAAAAATAAAAATAAAAAAGTATGGAGAGCCTTTAATAAAAGTTCCTTGTGTTTGTCAGGTTGTATATTCTTCTTTAAATTACATTAAATATCTGAGGTGAGTTGACCTTGGCTGAGTGCCAGGTACCCACCAACTCACCCTATCACTCCCCTCTACTTCCCTCAGCATAAGGAGGGAGCGAATGAGATGGGAAGAGCCTATGGGTTATAATAAAGGCAGTTTAATGAAAAAAAAAGCAGAAAAGCAAGGCCAAGGGCATGAAGTAAAGCAAAGAGAGATTTTATTCTCTAGTTCCCATTAGCAGGCGATGTCTGGCCTTTCCCAGGAAGCAGGGTTCTGGTACGCGTAGCGGTTGCTGAGAGGACAAGCATCTTCTCAGACAAATGCCCCCACCTCTTCCTCCTTTTCCCCCCTTTTATACTTGAGATGATGTCATACGGTATGGAATATCTCTTTGGTCCATTTGGGTCACCTGTCCTGGCTGTGTCCCCTCCCAAGATCTTGCCCACCAGGGAAGAGGGGAAGATGTTGGAAAGACAGATTTGGTGATGTGTGAGCGCTTCTCAGCAGCAGTGACAACACAGGCATCTTATCAACAACATTCTACCTCCCAAATATACTCTATAAGAGCTGCTATGGGGAACATTAACTCCATCTCACCCAAACCAAATACAGTATCATTTTAACATAAAGATTATTTGGCTTTCAGCAGTACTCACTCAGAAAATTTTTGGACACTAAACATTGAAATAAGCCACATAGACTTCTGTTTGCTAACAGATTTATTTACGTAATAGAATTGACCTGTTAAATTTCAAATTAATTAAAATGTCCCACACCTGGCCTCTGACCTTAGACCAACAGGCACATAGTATCCAATGTGCATATTATGTGCTCTCTAAGCTTTCAGTATAGAGCTATGATGTGCAAATGACCAGGAATGGTTCGTAGTTTACATTAAGATATGAACTAGCTGTGACGATGCTGACTAGTAAAGTCAAACACATGCCACTAACAGCAGAAAAGTATAGGCAGATCATTTCCAATAACTGCAAATACTCTTTGCTGCTGTTCAATTTGCGATCATTGGTGTCACTGTAGTGAAGAGACAGGAAAGCAGTTCTGCTCTACCATAAGAATATCTGAAATGTCAAAAACACTAAAGGGAAATAGTGAGAGTAGCCACTGACGTTAAATTGAAACATGGGGATGGAAGAAGTGTTTAGAGTGGAGAAATCAAGTTGTTTCAGGTTTGATTATTTTTCAGCCTACATGTTAAAAGCAGATTTTTGTCCATGTCAGAGCTGGTGGGAAAGTTTTTGCTTATTATTATTACTTTGGGATAGAAAGAGCATCAAAACTCATCATTACCTGCTAAAGGTCTCAATTTCGACACATGCATTTCAACATAAGCATTTTTGCACCAGAAAACAAATCTATCTTACAAAAAAAATAAATCCCAACCAACACACAAGACCTCAGAGAGAAAGTGGAATATAATGTCATCCATTGAACAGTTTAACAACACACATAAAAGTATTATCATTCAGGAATCACTATACTAAGAGGGTACAATGCATACCGCTGTGTGACGTTTACATGGAGAGACACGTCAAAGCATTACCACTGTAATACAATAGCATCCAATCTAAGTTTCTCAAAAATCTCTGTTAAACAAGAAAACAGTCACTTTAGATCTAAAACATCAGCAAAAGCAATCTTTCCAGGGTGACAGAGGATGTCAGTGGGTCCAAGAAACTCTGTTTAGTTAAAACCACAAGTTGTGCAGCACCTGCTCATCCTCAGGCAAATAAAAGCTGCCAACATGTGATAGACGAAGTAAGCTTTATAGAGAGCAGCAAATCTCCAAATCAGTGTGTCACTGAACTATCAGCCAGAACAAGAAATGAGGGCGACAAGTCTTGTATCGATTTGATTTATTGTCCCTGATGCAGTGTTTCACTCTAACCAAAGCTTATGAAATGATATTTTAGCCTCCCTCTAAAAAAAATAAGTGACAAAGAGACAGAAGCATCTCAGTATTCACTACTGGAAGTGACAAAAGCCCCTTCAGCTTAGCAGTATTTTGCAAACAGAGAAAGGACAGAACTGGTGATATCATAAACATTACTTGAGAAATAAATAACTGATACTACATGTTCTCAATATAACCTCCCTATCAGTATGTTTCAAAGGTTTTAGTGGAATTCTTTCATTCAATACTAAATGTTTGCGTTGCAAGTATCTTGCAAGATACTGCTATCAGTTGTCACACTAGTAATTTCAACCAGATGGAAATTAGTTTACACTAGGTTCAAGGCATGACCTACACACCTTTGGCATAGATTCCATGACACCTAACTTACAAGTCCTCTGGCCCAAAGTGAAATCCATAACATTGTATTAAGTTCTCTGCAGCCTCTTTACAGTGCATAGGGTAAGCCAGATGCCCCCAAGTTAAACCTGAAATGGCAAACACTTTGACTAGGGAGCCAGAACGATTGAGTCCATAGATTAAACATTAATGTGTCTAAACAACTATCACATAGGAAAATGTGGAGATTAAAGTTTCCTAAATCTTAGTTTTTCTACACCTTGTAATTTCAGAGCTGTCTTCATCCACTATAAGCAAGCCTTTTTAAAAGGACATACTTATTCCTGTTCATTTAAAGAATTTTCAAAATCCTGGAGATACTGACATGAGACACAACATGTTTTCAAATAATATATTGGTTGGGACATTTACGCTGCACTTCAAATATCAAAGTGTGATTTTCTCAGCAGAGGAGGAGAATAGACAAAGTCATCTGCTTCTTATATAAACAACCAAACTGTGGAGATTATATGTCACCAACACCATTATCTACCCTTCTGGCCATCCCTTAAAAGACAAGGCTAGCTATAAGCATGACATCTGAAGAGCTGAATTTTGACAGAATGTACATACATGACTGGTAATCTTCAGGTAGTCAAGTGGAGAAACATCTGATCTCTGAATATCAGCTAAGCCCACAAAAAAAAACTATACAGTTTGGGGCACATGTTCAAATTTTCATCAAAGTGTAAGGTAGGAACAGACTTCAGTAACTTCTGGTTTGGGTGGAAATTAAGCATGAATTTAATTTTGAACATGAGACCTAAATCCCACATTAGATACTTAATTCAAACAAAAAAACCCAAGAAGTTAGGTTAGACAACTGAAATAAGAGTTTACACCTAATTCTGGAGGCATTTCTGCTCAGTTTGCATTTCTGTTTCTGACTTACTTCTGGTTGCAGTCCCGTACAGAATTAACCCAACCTCCCTGATAAAGAAGATGGAACTACTGACAGGACTAGAGGAAATGGCCTGAAGTTGCACTAGGGAAGTTTTAGATTGGATATTATGAAGAATTTCTTTACTGAAAGAGTAGTTAGGTACTGGAATGGACTGCCCAGGGAGGTGGTGGAGTCACCACTCCTGAAGATATTAAAAAAAATGCGTAGATGAGACATGTCAGGACATGCCCTAGTAGAATGGCAAGGCGTTTTCTGTGTCTTGTGAGGAGTGGTTTTTTATTTGCTTGTTTGTTTGTTTGTTTTTCTGGGTTGATGGTTGGATGCGGTGATCTTAGAGGTCTTTTCCAACTGTGACAATTCTATGATTCCATGAATCTAGAAGATCCGGACACTAGTCACCTAAATCCTTTGAATAGCATGCTATGAGTATACCTTAAGATAATGCCTCATTCAAGTCAGTGGCACATGCTTCATATATATTTTATAGGTAGTCAGAGAAGGAGACAATGAGCCCGTCTTTTTATACATTTATATATTCTAAGAGTTGCAATACTTCTGAAGAAGCTATAGAGCAAAATGTTTAATTTTATATTTGCCATCCACTAGGAGAATGCCCTTGGCTAGATGGGACATTGCACAAGCAACAAAGAATATATGTAAATGTTTATAATATTCTCTCATCTTCTCTATGATACTACAAAAATTTGGTATCTTTGTGGTACATATGAATATTTAAAAATATAGCATACTGCAACTGGAAATGATCAGACTCATGAGCATTACAGTATTTTATACTTACATTAATATATTTATCCACTTCAGCAGTCACTTTCTGTCTTCAATTTTCTGTTCATTTAAATGTAAATGTACTAATTCTTTACTTTGCATTCAGTGTTTTTCATCTGTAAATCTCAAACTTTTATACTTAAGTCCACTTATGTAATTGAAAAAATAATGCTGTTGAAATATCAGGATGCGGTAGGGCAGAGGAAGCAGGAATTCAGAGCTCACTTGCAGAACAAACCCCAGGCTTTACTGTAACCGAGAAAAGGCTGTACAAAAGTAGAAAACAGCCAATAAGCACAGAAGGTGAAATTACATTTATGAACTGCCATTATTAAAGTCAGAGCTTTAAGCAACTGTCAAGAATATCTGTTTAAATGAAGCCTTCAAGCTATGTAGCAAAGCAGAACTAAAAATTAAAATTAAGACATTATGTGAAATTGTTGTACATCTAGTAGCCATGAAGTCAGCAAGCACCCAAGTCCCTATCTTGGAATATGTACAATGTAGATTAGAGACAACGGGGGCTCTCCTCCCGTTGTTTTTTGAAACTGTGCTATTGATTGTTTATCTGGAGAAGAGTAGGCAATTAGTTTGAATTCAATCTCACTGGACAAATTGTTCCACTTTCCACAAACCTTTTTGTTAGATGCAACTAACAACATCATGTGTGCATTATCCATTGACGTGTGGATTTGCACTAGTCAATATAAATTACAACAGTGAAAGTAAGAGTAATTTTGAAGTGCAAAATTTTAGAGAATCCATCAGGAAATACCCAGCATCATCTGAAAGGGCAAACTGACAAAAACATACTTCATCAGTTGCAAGAGCAATTTGATTTGTGGCAAAACACCAATGGTATTGCCAACAAAACACAGGTGTATACCACATGAGCAGGTGAAACTGTGATTGTGAGAAGGCTGTTCACTCTGTAATCATCATACATTAATCTGGTGTAAATCAATTCTACTCTTTCATACACAATTAAAAAAAAGCAGCTAGAAATATGTTTGCATAAATTCAAAATCTTTTCCAATAAAACTTAGAGATGTCCATTATTGCTTGAACTAGTGTTTCAAAACTGTTTTAGTAAACAGTCACAAAAGCCACATGCTAATGTTACAGAAGTGGCTGGCAAATCACAGTGGTAAGATTAATGTCAGTATGGAACAGAATATATACACATGAAAGAGGTCACATGTACTAAAACGGGCATTGTTACCTACATAAAATTTTTCCTTTCTTTCTTTCCATTCCTTTCAAGCAAATCTCAACTTTAAATCTTCATGTGGATGTAAAGCAATATTTTAAACATTGAAAAAACATATACTTGAAAGAAAAATAATTATTATGGTGATTGCAGAGTGGTACACTAAACATGTCAGCCTGGGCACAAAACACAGTCATTTACTTTGTCGCAATGAATTTCCATTTAGAAAACATGAAACAAGCTTGTGGTGCTTTACGGGAAGTTTCTCTTAGAGAGATCCCTGAGCAGCTCCTTTGTCACACAAGACATCAACACTACCTCTAAAAATGGCAGCTTGAAACAGAGGACTTGTAGAAATTTACAGATGCAACTACAAATGAAGCAAGATTGTTAATAGTCTAACTGCTAAATGTGGCACAAATATTATACACAAACCCATGTCAAGCAAAACATCTCAAATGTCACCCTGGCTCTTGCAGAAGCTCCTGTTTCTGAGTGACTTGAAATAGATAATCTTAACTTCGTTCTTTTTTCATAGGCATGATTCTCTACAGTTTTAATCCAGAGGACTGCATATTTAGTCCATGTATCATACTATTCCAGGCAACTCTGGTCTTGACTGGGACACTGTATGAAGAAGAACCCATCTTTCTGTTTAATTTTGCCCTACTGGAGCTCTTACCACCTTCAGATACAGGGTTTCCACTGAGAGTCCTACACTGGAACATGGAGTACATCCAGGCTTTTCAAATAGCAGGAGCTGATAATAATAAATGCTGACTTCTTTTGAAATTGAATTATTATTTACAATTTAAGATTGTTTAGTAAACATTAAACTTTGTCAGCCTTTTGCAAACAACTCAGGCACCATTATGTGTAAGATTTACTTTCTCCAGTCCATCCAAATCAGAATGTTTTCCTCATGCATTGTTAATCATGTCCATAAATGACCATGGTATTAATTTCTGCTATAGAAGGAGGTCTTTGAGGTAATATAACTGCATCAG
>VWZK01008996.1:1907583-1986098 GCA_013396935.1 Baryphthengus martii | reverse complement strand
AATTCGGATTCTGTCCCTTTGGGTACAGCATTGACAACTCCAGTCAGCATTAAAATCAACAATATGTAAAGATTTCTGAACTGTTTGTCTCCTGATCTTCAGGATGCTTGCCACTGATCCTAACCCGGCCTAATCAGAGGTAGGAAAGAGGATTGCAAGGATTCCCAGTCTGGGAAATGCATGTATGAAAAGGAGAAAGAAAAATGGCTGAGAATGGTCTGGGGGGAACAGCAATAGTACCTGTGCTCTTTCCTGCCATCATTATTAATGACTTCTAGAGACGAGATGGTGGCCTAGGTGGTCTGGCCGTCTGACTGCTCTGGCATTTACACTAGGACAGAAATATGCAAGGGTGCAACAGCAAAATGATCCATATAAATAATCATAGCCAGTTCGACAGGATTTAAAAATTCTTTGCAATATATATATATATAAATTTAACCCAAAGCTCCTATCTTAATGACAGTCCTCTTCCCAATGCAGAAAAGTATTTGATATGTCTCCTGTTGGGCTGAGATTTCTCTAAATAATGATTCTTTTCCTTTCTTTTCCTTACAAAGCATTCTGGGCAAATGTATTTTCTATAAAACCTATGGCTGCAACAGAAAGTCAGGCCTCGGGAGGAAACTTCTGCACACTTCTTTAGCAGGTTGGCAATTTATCTTGTCTGGCCTCCGCTCCCCTTCTCTCTCCTCTCTCTCTAACCCCTAACTCCTGCTTTAAGTACTTCATCCAATCAAAGCATAAAAAGTTTAAATAAAACAAAAAAAGAAAACTTAAGTTGAATGTCAGGAAAAGATTCCTATTGGTGAGGCCTGCCAGAGCGTAGAATAATCTCCTATGGGGAGCAGTGGGAGTCCATCACTGGGAGAGACTAAAACTAGATGAAACTAAAATCAAAATCAATATCATCATTAAGGGAAGTAGCCTCAAAAGCTGAGGGATGGACAGGAAAATTTGATGCCCCTAGAGTTTAAGAAAATGGCTGTGACCTGCTGTCTAGCATTTAACCAGGGTTTTGATCAGAATGATACGTGGAAGACTAAGGAGTTTTTTTGCAGCACATTTTTTTGTGTGTGTGTGTGCTTAAGGTTTTGAACAGTTTTATGCCTTGAGGGTGGAAGGTCTTTGGGTATAGAAAAGACACAATATTCACTATAGTGTTTAAAAAAAACCACGTGTGGACAAGTATGACTAATAAAGTAATTTATTAACTGATTTTTCTACAATAAGGCAGCAGCTGAAGACCTAGCACTGCCCATAGATTATGCTGTTTAATAATCCAAACAAACTGTGTGGGGCTGTCAGGTTTTTGTTGCAGTCAGCTGAGTGCAGCTGTGTGCACCAGCTTGTAGGATCTGGACCTTTGTTAGCTTTCAGGCTCTGTCTCTGACATCTCCTGGCTAAAGTACATCAATTTAAGGTCAGATTTTTCCACAACCAAAAAAAAAAAAATTGGAGTAGATGCATTAAAAAAAATTAAGAATTAAATCATTCTCATTTCTGAGCATGAGAAAGTTTGGTCTTTGGTGTGGGCACCTGCTTACTGCTTTGTTTCCGTATTTTCACATCCCTGGAAGAAACACTCTGCTAATTTGGAGAGGACTAGAGTGCTCCTGTTTAACTAGATGCAGCAACTTACATGTATAAAAATAAACAGCACATCAAAACCCAGAGGCCTGGTAGTGCTACAAAACCTTGCTGCTGAACATTTTTCATTAAGAAATTCTCCAATTAGTGGACTCATGCCGAATTTGATCTAAAGACACTTGATACCAGATTTCCTTAACAGGACTGAGGTCTCAGTTGGGAAACACCCGATGACCTACCCAACTTCAAAAAGCCAAGCAAAAACCCTGCTCCCCGATAGGACTAACACAGTGGTCCTCTCCCAAACAACCCAGAGCCCTGTTCTCTTTGTCACAAACCTTTCAAAGAAAACCAACAACCAAAAACTCTTCCAACCTGTTAGAAATCCACCGCTTAATTTTTCCTGCAGTATCTCCCCAGCACTAATAATTCCTGGTCCTCCTCCTCTAGCTCCTCGCAGTGCTCCACCTTCCCTTCTTCTCCTGCACTGCCTTTTGACAGCCTTCATAAAGGATAGCAGAGAGTGTATGTTAGCTGCAAAATAAAGTCATGTTTTATTGTCCTGACCTCTGTAATGCTCGATGTAAATCAGTCAATTGCCTTTATTAATGATTTGTAGACAGCACTGTTTGAACAGAACAGTTTTGTTTTATCTCAGGAAAAAAAAAAAATAATTAAAAAGCAAAAGAATCTCAGCTCCTGGAGATTGATTCCTGCTCTCAGGAATCATTAGGTATTTGGTACTTCTGGAGGTGTTGGGCTGTGGGCCCATGTTGGATAATCCCTCAATCCCTAGATCATTTCACTGTAAACATAATCTTAGAGTAACAAAGCCGGTCTTGGGTATCTGCCAACATCTTGGGATGAAGCTTGTTGAACGATTTCTCCAATTGCCTTGGGATGTAAATGGCTTGAAAGCCCGAACGCTTGGCCAGGGTGAGGATGCTGACTCAGCAGTGAAAAAGCACCATGCAGCCGTTCTGACCCAGAACCGGTTCGTGCTTCCAGCTGGGAAGCCCCAGGTAAAATACCCACCAGGGTCACACTCCAAGGAGCTTGTGGTCACCCACTGCCCGAGCCACCTTCTTCCCTCTTTAATTACAGAGGTTGCCTTTGGCTTGGGAGCTGCTGCTGCCTTGTTATCGATGTCTTCTTCCAAGACCCTGCTGTGGGTCTGAGCTCTTTTTCTGGGAGTTAAAACTCTGCTTTGCAGGCCTTTCAGTTTTTCAAGCCACAGACTGCAAATCCATAGCCCTTGTGGCTGTTCCTTTCTGAAACACTGAGCAGAGGGAGATTTCTCCCGGCATCTCTCCGATGCAGCCTGTCTGGGGATTGCTGGGTGGGAGAGGAAGCTTTGCCTGCATTTGTATGACACAGAAGAAATAGCTGCTTGGTATTGTACATGGCTTATATTAAGATTTAGTGTGATCTGAAAATATAACCGATCTCTTTTTGAAATATGTTTTATTACTTCTCTGTGTATCCCAGACTAGTCAGGACTTGTCAAAAATATCCTTTACTTATTGGGCATTAGTGAGATTGAGAAGACTACCCATGCAGCACTGAATGTCAGGAGGATGGACCATAGTTTTCTCATGTGAAAGTCTCTTTTAGGGATTATACCAAAGGAGGCTTTGATGCAATATAGATTACATGTTTATGGAAGGATTTATAGAAAGGTTGCTCATTTGGACACACAGATGACAGAGGAGACCGGTCTAGCCCAATGTGTTGAAAAAATAAAGGAAAGAGAGATATTCAGGGATGTTCAGAGTTGCGCAGTCCCTTGGGCTGCAGAGGGCTGACGCCAGAGCAGGCAGCAGCAGTTTTCCTTTGGCCTCAGCAGGGAGCACGGACGATCAAGTAGCTGAATGAGAGATCTTAATTTTCTTAGAGGATAAGCTGAAAAAGACACTTTTTCTTCACCTTATCCTCGGTCTGTATCATCCATAAGCTGCTGAAGGATGGTCAAGATTGCAGGCTGATTCTAACACCGCTGACTTCATTATCAGGCACCTTACTCCAGTTGCCCTGCTTTGACGGGTCTGTGCACACCCACCAGATTTCATGCTGCTACTATTTTACTTTTACTATTCACTGTTTACTGGGTCTTTAGGTCCCTTGCCCAAGAGACAACTATCATCTCTTCTCAGTCATTATATCCTGAACAAGCTAGACTCTTCTAGTCACGCTTCTAAAACTGAGTTCAGGGAAGGAGAGCCTTTCAAATGGTCTCTGCATCCACCCACATTGCATTTATCTTTTCTGACCTTGGGTGACCAAAGCTGTCATGCTGTATTCCCAATAAAAGAACATTAGGGCTTTGCATAATGGCATTAATATCTCCCTATCTCTTTAGGGAATTCTTTGTCTGGTACATCCTAGGATATCATTTGACATTTTTATGGACAAAGCTCATTGGTGATTCACAGTCCTCCTTTGATCAGCTTGTACACCCTGATGTTTCTCCTCTCGTGACATTTGCAGAGGATGTGTTCCCAGTCCCAACACATGTAACGATGTGAATTATGGCACCACACGCCAGCCCCTCGCTCCAGCCTTTGAGATCATCCAAACCTTCCTCTGTCTTACCTGTCTACTTCTGTGAAACCTTGTCTTCCAGCTCCCAGTGAGCAAATACTTGATCAGAGCTGAAAAATTACAGTCCAAGGTCATTCCTGAAGAAATCTTTATTAATTTCCAAAAAAGCCCGCCTCTTTTATTTGCTATTATATCTCATTTAACCACTGGCAGAGACTAGTTTACAAGTCCTATGTTAATTCTCAACAAAACTAATGAAACTAATATCGCTCTGTTGCAATTCTACACAGAAATCAAGATTGGTTAAATACATTAGTGCTCCTTTTTCTCTTTCAAAAAAAAAAATCATTTCCTCGGAGAAATGAGGTTAGTCTGGAACCATCTATCTTTGGAAATTGAGCTGATGAGAATGATTTCAGAATGTCTGGGTATTTGCTGACAGGAATGGATCTATTTTAGGTATTTACGTAGTTCATATCATTGTAGCATGTGAGTGCAACATGGCTTGCAAAGTATTTCTTTCCTACAGACTCCTGGAAGAAGTGAGATGATGCCCATTTTAGTGATGGCAACATACTTGTGGCCACGGGAGATGTACCGGTAACAAACTAAACCCGAGCCTTTGCTCGCAGAAGTAGCATTTCCTAGTGGCTGTGACCCCAGCTCAAGAATTTTAAATCATTTGCCTCAGCATTTATCTTCCTTTTAGACTTCTTTCCCATTACATTTTTCAGCTAAAGTGAGTTCACAGCAAGTAAATGCTATTTGGTTTGAGTGCTGCCATAGACCTACTACTCACCTTCCTGCTACTAAGCTGGGACTTGGTCTCCCTGATTTCTTTCCAAATGGCAAAGTCTTCCTTTTTTTTTTTTTTTCCTTCTCCCGGTGTCATAATATTTTACTGTCACGCAGCACCTCTTCTCCTGCTGGGTCCTTAAGCACTTTGCAGATGTTCTGTGCAAAGCATTGTTTCACCCATCACCGAAATGCAGCTTTTGCTACATGAAAAGAAAACGAAAACAAGACGACAGTTTGCACCTATGCTGCTGGGATTTTTGAGAAGCAGTGGAAGGAACAATTACAGAAGGAATCAAAACAGGGAAAACTCAGTTTACCAGTGACCTTCACTGCCTTTCCCCCTTGCAATAAAATAGCACAGAAATCTGCATTGCAAGCAAGCCACTTGGGACTCTATTACACGTGGGTTTTGAGCAAGGTCTCTAACGTCTCCAAGCCGTCGTTCCTGCCGCGAGATCCTGCCACACCGCCTTCTGTATTTCAGAAGAGGATAGAAATTCTGAGGCCTCCTTCAAGGGGTAAAACACAACCCAAGAGGTCAATCTGAAGGGTACAGTTATGAATTCTTTGGGGTGAAGCCATTCTGGTGGCTCCCTGCACTCCTACAGCAGCTTGGGCTGTTCCTGCTGGATCCAAAGCCAAGGGCTCAGGCAGTTGTGATCATGAACCACAGATGAGTATTTTGGCCTCGATGCTTATATCAAAGCCTCTTTCAAGCAGAGAAAGGCAGGCCCTGCAGTGACGAACGTGACATCCCTTGGCCCTGCCGATTTCAATGGGGAAGGATTTTATCCCAGTGTCCTGAGGGAGCTGTCGTATCCGCCTGATTATTTCTGAACCCAGCTCGTGTCAGCTATAGCTACAATTTTCCCTGTCACAACTTTGACCCTGACCTGGCCGGAGGCTGCAAATATCCCTTGGAGAGGCTCTGTTTAGGAGCTGGCTTTGCCACTTTGGACACCACCGCTGCATTCTGGCGGCTCCTTAGTGATGCTGCATCCAGATCCCTTAATGCTCCCACTAAACCACACTGATTAAATCATGCCTCTAATTAGTTTCCTCATTGCACAGACATAAAATTCCTTTCCCTAACAGAGAGCTGAACTATTCCAGCCTCCTCATCTCCAGCTCGCTGCTGAACTTTCTCCAGCAGTTAAAGCAGCTTCCCCGCTCCCCTGCGGACTTTCACCATCTCCTCCTGATGCCTCCCCTTCTTCCCTTCATCCCTTCTCCCCTTTTTTGGGGATGTTTGGGGTCGGCTCCCTCCCTCGGGCTGCCCTCCGGTGGCCGCACGGGAAAAGTGCAGCATCAGCTCTCCTTGCAGGATACCAGGGACAGTGGAGGTGCAATCCCCGCTTTTCTCCTGCCCACACAGCCTCTGTAGGTGTCTTTTCCCTCAGAAATAGAAATGTCCCTCTGTTCTAAACCTATCCTTGGCCACCTGCATGTGCTGGTCAGCAAGAAGTTCTGTAATGCACAGACCAATCTCACTACCCGACTGTCCCCAAGAAGTGAGGAAGGGAGATGGATAATACGAAGTGCTCTCACATGATCTGAAATACAGTAGAAATTAGAGGAGGTGTCCCCTCAGGATCAGGACTCGGTAGCTTCTGTAGAGGCTGAACTGTGAAAGGACTAAGTTGTGATCACAGAGCTCATCTCCAAATCTCCACCTAGACAGCTTTGAAGACCATGGGGGAGCTTGCGTTTGCCCCCCAGTGCAGTTTTCCTGCATCCTTATGCCACAGAACCATCTCACTGCAGTGACAAATCATCTCTGAGGCTGGTGGGTACCATGTTCGTGCCTCCCAACCTCTCGTCCTCCTCACCCATCCAACCCTGACCAGCTCTTAGCAGTGTTATTGTCATAGCATCAGAGAGCTGCTGGCCAAGGAGCCAGCTGGATCTCATTACTGGCACTGCCAGACCCAAGTTCTTCCTGCTGGGGCTGCTGGAAGTTTTCAGTCAGGACCTCAGGTTGAAGGGATGGCACGGAGCCACCATCTTGATAACTGTCCATGGAAATAGTCGTTTCCCTTCTGGAGCCAAAGCCATCTTCCCCTCAGGCCTCTCTGTTGGAAGTGGGACAGCCATTAACAAGTCCAGCTGAGCAGCCACATGGCTCTGTACTTGTCTGAACCTCCTGAAGGTCATGGCTCTGCAAAAGGACAGGGGGAAACCTGTAGGCCTGAGACCGTTTCTGCACTAGAAAATTACTTTTGGGAAAAGGTGCACGTAGGTGACCACCACAGCTCTGCCTGCTGCTCAGGATGGTGCTCTGTATGATGCTGTGTGTTAACTCATCACTGGAGGGAAGGACATGAGCAGTGATGAAGCTACTGTTGTGTGAACTGTGATCTCTGCACGCAGGTGAAGAACGGTGTGTGGAGAGGACCAAACACATGAGATTGGCTAAAATAGCCCTTTTTGGAAGTCGGTGCCGTCTCACAGCTTGAAAGAGATCATGATGTGCAAGCCCAGAACGTGTCAGGCTTTTCACATTGGGCCATTTGTAGTTTTCCTCCTGCACTTCACACTTCCATCTGCTACTGCTGGGTTTGCTGCCAAAGACTGTCTCTGTATCTTTACCGTCTAAAGACCTGCTCCCGGGAGTAGCCACAGCAGAAAGACAGTGCCAAGACTTGCAGGAGGGTGTAACATGGATCTGGACTGGTAGGGAGGGCAGGAGCCCAGAGCTCCCTTGCAAGAAGGGATGAAAGACCACAAAGATTTCAACCATCGGAGAATGCAATCATTTAAGTGCAATTGGCAGGAGGGACAGATCTGGAGAAATCCCAAAGGAGCTCAGTCAGAAACCCAGGGATATTTTAAGACCATATTTGATGTGTCAGAACACAGGTAACAGGCACCGTTCTTGGGAGATGAGCGTGTGCTGGTGACTAAGCCCACCAGGTGCGAAGCAAAATCAGAGGCTGCTTAGGGCCCGTGTCCCATTTAATTACCATCTTGAGGAACAGATTGTGCCCGGATCCAGGAAACCTGGTGGACAGGAAACAGGAGATCTGAGTCCTGCTCCCACCTCAGCCATTGAACTAGGAGGTGAATGTTGGCAACACGGTTCTCCACGCTGTGTCTCTTCTCCCCCCCTGCAACGTATCTTGGCTTTTTAGATCAACGATTTGGCCAAGGAAATTTTAGCACTGTGCGTATTTGTGCAGCATCCGTCACCAATCTCAGATAATGTTTTTCATTTCTTTTTTGCAGTGGTAAAGTCCTCCTAAAAAACACCTTGGAAAGTTGCTCTGGGGACAGCATCCAGTTACAGGAAAAAAAAAAAAAGAGGGTGACATCTGCCACCATTTCCACAGGGGAGGAGGACGGTGGAACGATGGCACCTACCATCACCTCCCAGGATGCAAGGGGAGATGATCTCCTTTCTTTCTAGAGTTACTACTTCTGCTGCAAGGCATAGACTGACCCTGCTGTCAGCTCCAGCACTGCACAGGAGGAGGGGACATATTCTAATGTCTGAGCAGGAGTTGTGAAGGTTTCTTGGTGCTGAGCTCCCTTCCTTTCCCAGCAGACCCGGCTTGTCACCTTAGATTCACTCCGATGTCACTCATTTAACTGAAGTGGCTCCGTTCTCCCCAGTGCGCAGAACTGGGAGGACAGATCTTGCTGATGAAGGCAGCGTGGCTGCTCGCAGGGAGGGCAGCCAGCAACACACCAAGGGTATCTTTGTTCAGCACCATTTCTGAAGGGCACAGCTTGGATGCATGCACCAATGGAGGCAGCTGAGGACCTTTTTCACAAGAAGGCTTCATTTTCCTCTGGTAAGGCAGGAGCACGTACCCAAGGAAGCAACTTACATCTGAGGATGTTGCTTTGAGAAAGCTCCAGCAGCATCGGTCTGTTGGGTGAGCTGGTTTCTGGCAAGGGGGGAAGAAGATGTACCAGTATATCATCCCAAGAGGGTTTCAAGGCACCATGCTTGGCTGGCCCTTGTTCCCTGTCTGTCTGTCTCTCCTTACCTTGTCTGCTGCACACTGGCATTGTGTGACTCATTCATGCCTGCTGGCTCCCTGCAGTAATTACCAGCAGAGCTTTCTGTCGTCACAGCTCTTAAGGTGGGCTCATGCTGTGATAAATAAGCTGCTTAGCAGCACGGAAAGAAATGGTATTTAAAGTTTAATATCTTTTTTTAGCCCCTTTTCAAAGGATGCTGATTTTGTGATCTGTTAGGGAAGATGCAGTAGGCTTTGTTTCTTTCTTTCTGCAGTGGGGAGAGGCAGAAAGAGAGGAAGGAGAGATGGGTGTGTGCCCGTACATGTGGCATGACAGAGCCAGCCTGTCTCTCTTCCCTCTCACCTCCCTAAGCTCTGCAAAAGTCACTGACACCCTCATTATACAGTTTAATTCAGGCTGGCAGCTGAACTTGGCATTGTGGCTCTGGCTGTATCAGTGCTTTGCACCCATGCTCCATCCCTTCCTTCCTCAGGAGTATAAAATAAATATAGGACCTGGCACAGTAGGCAAAGATTGCTGCCCACCTTCCTGGGGCACCCTCTGGTCCTTGCTGTGGGCTTACATGTTCTGTGGGCCTTGGCTTTCAGGACTGAGCATCCTGAGGTCCAGAGCAATCCATGGGGAGCTCATGCAGGAGTGTGATGGTTCTGCTTTGTGCAGCTGTTGAGATTTCTCTCCATAACCCTGCTCAGAGTTCTGTGTTTACCCTCCCACCCCTCAGTTTTGAAGGAAGGGGGGAAAAAATGAGCTAAGAAGCTTTCTTTCTCAGCCATGCAATTGCAAAGCTTAGCCCTCCCATGACATTTTCTGTCCAGATGCTGCAAGCAAGGATTGCAGCTCCCTACGGAGTTTAGCTAGCACTTAGGTTTCTCCCAGCCTTCAAGAGGGGGATTTAAATAATTTCATATTAATCCTCCCGATACTTCCCCCCATGCATTGGGAAGACTGTCCACAGCCTGACACTTCTGATAGGGAAGCTGAGGTGTGAGGAGGGGCAGTGCAGCTCTTCAGCCAGAGGAGGTTTAAAATATCAACAGAGCAGCAAAGGGACACCTGGACCTTCCTTAAGCCCAGTCCTTTTGCTTTAATCCCTAGGCGATAGTGCACCTTTTGGGGCGGGGAACATCCATCCTAAACCAGGCTAGTTGGGATACAAAGGTAGTAAAGAATTTTCAAGCCCTGCTACTGTGTTTTCTCCCTGATTCAGTCACTTGAGTCAGGTGCAAGGAAGGCACCACTGGCCAGTGGGTGTGCAGGGACAGGGTCGGCACAGCTCCAAGTCACCTGTCCCTGGGGAGGTGGCAGGTGGTGTTAAGTAAAAGGGGTTTCTGCTGCTGCTGTGAATTACGCTTTCAGATTTCGTACCTCCAGAAAAGCTGGCAGACTCCAAACAAGCTCTCTGAATTCAAAGCCCCATGCATCAAGTTACCAGGAACATGTGAGTGATTCCAAAGGCTTGTACTGCTTTGAGTAAGAATTTATAACAACAAAAGCCTCATTTAAGACAGGGACCCCTGTGGGAATGTTCCTATTCATTTCTCTCTTCCGTGGGTAATTGCAGAAAGATGACATTTAAGTTGTTTTACAGAAGTGGCAAGAAAAAAAAAAAAGAGGGGATAAAAATGAGAGAAAAATGGTACGGTTGGATAGGGTGAAGAAGAAGATAGTCTCACTAAGATTCCTAGAGGCCAGGGATCTTAAAATAAGTGGAAAACGGTTTGTCCTGAATAGCAATCTCAGCTCCTGGCAGGGTGACATCAGCCACCTGTACTCGGGCCAGTGGAAGCGAGGCATTAAGATAGAAAAGCAACACTGGGCCTGGAACCACAGCTTATCCCTTGGGATGACGGGCAGATATAAAGGTCCCCGATACCACTGCCCCTAGCAGAGGTCTGTGGTTTGGCCATGAACAAGAGAGCTGCCTGAACACCTCCTGACTGGGAGCAGACTGTCCAACCCCTGGAAGCAAGTAGCCAAAGAGACAAAGGAGTGTATGGTCAGTGACAGGGAACTTCAAACTTCTACCAACATCCTGGTGTAGAATGAAGACCAAGGCCCAGAGGCTGGTAGAAACCACCTCTCTATATGCCAGAGAAATCCCTCTGGGATGAAGAGCTGCATACCCACCAGCTTGTGTGAAGGTGATGAACCCTCTTCTCTTCTGCAGATTATCAGAGATTTACTACCTATTAGAGGAGTTTAAATGCATTCAGTGTAATTAAACCCAGGGGGAAACACAAGCCTTTAATATCTCATGACTTCTAAACTAGAAAAAAGTACATCTCTCCCTTCCACTCTACAGTATTCCTGCTTGTGGTAAGAGGTTTGAGGAATCCACAGCTGGGACTGGCTTAATCCACTGAGCCAAGCAGCTGAGTGTGTGTGTGTGTGTGTGTAAATTCATTTTAATGATCCACAGCAGAAGGGCAAGTGGGTGAGGAAGGGGGGTGCCAACTGGGGCGTGTTCCTGCAATGCAGGGATAATTGGTCCTGCAATGGTAATGGCAAAGTGCTGTCAGCCTCTAACAAAGTGTGAGAGAGATGAAGTGACACCCTGACAGGTCCCGCCAACGTCCTGGCCTGCCCTGCCTCTGCCAAACAAGTGATTACAGCCTTCCTGCTGACATTCAGGAAACTAAATTGGAGGTAATGACTCTCCTGAGGGGCCTGGAATAGGGATGGTGAGAGGGAGCCTCACAGCTTTGCGCCTCACCTGGGACATCTTTTTTCCACCCGCTTCCCACCAAGCGCACAAGCTTTTCCCACAAGAGCACACACGTGGATGTGCTGAGCTTATGGCCTCCCGGTTTCCCTTCCCCATACAGATCCATGGGAATTCCCCCATGCCAGCTCTGACCACCTGGTGAATCCTGGGCACAGATGAGACGACTCTTCACCATCATCTGGGAGTGAACTCACCCAGTCTTTCGTTTTCCTTTTCCTTCTCTGCTACATCTCAAACTCCATTTCACACTCTACTTGTTTCATCTCCGTTATATTTGCAACTTTCCCGCCTGTACAGAAGCAAGGGGCCCATGTTGGGCACATGCAGGAGGGACAGCAAAGGAACAGTATCAAGGACTTGGGTAGCTCTTACTACATCAACCTGGTTAACTCCAGGTCTGCCTTAAACCCGACTCTTGTATCACCAATGGTGCATGGCCGTACAAGAGCAAAATGAAGAAAATCTCTGTAGGTATCTAGCAAGCTGCAGCATTCCTGCTGGAGTGGTTTAGTGTGGCTGGAATATTATGTCCCTGATGGTGATGTGCTCTAATCTAAATCCAGACAGGTTTTCAGAAAATTCTCAGGTTTCCCATGTTTTTCAGTGAAGTTCCATTGTTATCACACTGAATGGCTTCTGGCTTAAACTTCTGTTGTAACGGCCATACAAGGAATTGCATTTGCTGTGACTGGAAGGAAGCGAGGGAGAGGGAGAGAAAAAAATTAAACTTATTGGCTGAAAGCATCTCCTAAAGCATGCAACAGCTCCACCTCCTCATGATCTTCAAGTTCATCATATCTAAATAAATATGCTTGGAAATTGTCCATCACAAGGGAAAACAGTCATCTCAAGGGTACTGTTGAAAGCATATGTCAAAGGTAACACCATGGGCATGTAAATTGATTCAGAATACTTAATTGGCACTGTTTTCTTTAGTACATTGATGTCGTTCCAGAACAATCCCAACTGTCAGGTCATATTCTGAGCCCATTTACTTCACAAGGTTATTTCCTTTGACTGCGACGGATTAACCAGTTCTTTACTGCAGTAGAGAGAGGTCAGATGTAAATCTCTTCCACTTACATTGAATTTAATTGATTTTTTGGTATCTGTTTTAAAAACATCTAAAATAGAATATAAAGGAAAATAAATTTTTGTGACTCTAGCTCTCTCAAACACAGCATGGGGTGCATTGTGCCAGGTGGTGTACGGACACCAACAGCACAAAAACTTTCTGATTCATGGGCAGTATACCCCCAAAGAGGGAAGAGCTTTCACTCCTAAATGAGTCAGAGAGCTATTTTACACCCTAAAACCACAGCCTTTCAACAAGCTCAGTTGCTTTCCTGGATAATCCCTCATCTTCTCTAATCCTTCCTGAAGATCTCTTCGCTCAATGACTAGCAGTATTTAGAAACCCTTTCTCTTGCTGTAGGTAATTGCCCTCTTCAATACTACTGATCCACAGCCCGATAAATGGCCTGCAGCAAAGCCCTGCCCCTGCTGCCCGGCAGAGCCCATCACACAGTGTCCCAGTCCTGCTCTCCACGCTTATCGCTCCAGCTGCTGCCAGCTGCTCATCACCAGCAAGGCCTCTCCAACCAGATCCTTCGAATTTGACAGATTTTTTCTTGAACTCTATTAACACTTTGTTTGCCACTAGATTTTGGGAAGGTAAAAGAAGTTACTGCAGTCATTGCTAGAAATTTCCCTGTGGTTGTTTGCCATGGGCTCTGGCTGCTTGGACAGCAATATGCTTAAAAATGGTGTGTGTATGCATTTTCTTGTGTGAGCAGGTCCTTCTGCTTAGTCCTCTAGAGCTCAGTGAAGTGACCACCACAGAGCAAGTGCTCCTCTCACGGGCACCATGTGGTTACCACTTCAAGTGGTAGCACCTGCTAAGAGCCGCAGCCAAGTCCTCAACTCCTGCAGGGTTTTCAGGTGCTTTTTTTCCCCTTCAGTGCAGCTGACAGAAGCTGAGCTCAATTCTGCATCCAGCCTCCTGGCTGAATGTTATTATTTTACTGCAGCAGCTAAAGAAGCTAGCTGAGAGAGGGCTCCATTTTGTGCTTCATGATGCCCAAAGATGGGAAAGGCTTCTCTTGCCCCTGAGAGCTCGCAGTTCACAGCCACCATTCTTCATGTTACACTGTGCAGCATGATGACCTGCTCCTTCTTCTTCATGATAGCCCAGCAGTTGGTGACACTACATCTTTATCTGCTCAAATATTAGCAGTGCTATGAAATCATGTCTGCTTAAGGACTTCTTCAGTTGGTAAATTCACTTCTATGGCTTTCCAAAGACTCTACCTCAAAGCCATTACCAGTGAAGAGAACTTTCAGAAGTCAATTTTCAGAACTTCTGTATTGTTGCTGTAGAAAGAGATCTCTGAGGCAACCTACCTGTTTGTAGGATTGAAGTGCTGAAAGCTGTGAACATTTATATTGTGTTGCCACTTGTCCTGGGTTTGGGTCAGGTTCATTATCACCAGCAGCTGCTGCTCCAAGCAGTTGGGAGGAACCACAGCCGGGATAAACAACGCAACCAGCCAGTGGAATAGTCCATACCATTCTGAGTCCTGCCCCTGTATAAGGGAAGGACTGGTCTGAGGTGAGGGTGCCTGTTTTCAGCTTGCAGCGTGTGGGTTGAGCTTGCCACTGGAGCAGGGAAAGGGATATCTCAGGTACAGGTAGAGTCTCATAGTTTTTATCACTTACTTTGTATGTTATTTCATTAGTATTATTGTTACTGTTTTCTTGCTGTTGATGGGGTGGGGGATTGTGTTGTTTTATTAAACTGTCTCTATCTCAGCCCTTGGATTCTCACCTTTTTCTTCCTCCTGGTTCTCCTTCCCATCCCAGGGAGGAGAAATAGTGTGCAAGCAGCTTTGTAGTGTTTAGCTGCCAGCAGAGGTTAAACCGTGACATCACTATAGACCTATTTCTCTCTGGTGAAAGAACTAACATTTTATAGAAATAGTTGATAATAGTCAACAGAGTGTTGCAGTCATTAGGAGGAACTTCCAAACTGAAGTCCTGGTTTGGAGCATGGATTTGAAACTGCATCTCTTACTTTTCTAGCTGAACCATTTCTGGCAATCGGTGTCTGTTTCTGACCAGATATTCCACCTTGCACAAAAAAAAATGTAGTTAAATGATGTGTTTCAATGAAAAGACTGGGATTAAACAAATGCCTGTTTTGAATGAAAAGCAAGTTCAGTCCAGCTGCACTGGCCTCTTCGAGCAGCTTGCGGTTCCCTCTGTAAGAGTGTTGCCGGTGGCCCGTGAAGGACTTTGGACAAGTCTTCCTTCATTGTCCTGCATCGGTCTTATGCATCACAAATCCAGCCAGTGGCTGAGGAGCGGTTATCTCTGCTAATTGGTTACATCTGCCTCTAAGGCCTGGCCACCAGCTGGCAGAGGTGATGGCGTTTGCAATGCCATCTTGGCAGAGAAGCTCTATGACTGCCATCTGTTGGCTTCCAGAGTTGCTTGCCCTAGATAAACATGGTCTCCCCATGGGAAATGTGACTTCTCATCCATGACGGATGGGATGTCAAAAGCCCCTCTAGCTTTTGCAGGATCCTCAGGAACCTGCTGGGCCACTATCAAATGTGAAGCCATTCTTTCATAGTGGACATAATCCTTCTCCTTCCTGCATCTCATGTAAGAGGAACACTTCCAAAAAACTCCATAAGGAATTCTACCTTGCCACCAAAGACTTCTGTATTTGAACAGAACCAGAAAAGAAAAGAAATTTTGCTGTTTTGTATGGGTTTTCCCATTGGTGGTGCTGAATGTTTAATCACAGCTTCACAAGGACATGAATTTCTCTTTGGATTCCTTCCTGAGCTGCAGTGGCTGATCCTGGCTCAGGAACAGATCTCAGGCTGGTCCCAATGGACTCTCTTGTTTTGTCCAGTGAGAACTTGGCTGTTCTTGCTAGTTTGCTGAAAGGCTTTCAGGTACTTAGAAGAAAAACTGTGCACATGTACATATATATATGTGTGTGAGCAATATATATACATTCCCAGAGGTTTTATAATAATGCTGTTGTAATGGAAATTTCTTATTTGAGCAAAATTTTAATAAAATATGATTTATTTTTTTTTCTTCTGACCTACCATCAGGGAAAACTCTTTAGATATTCTTCTACACCCAGGAAGTCTAGAGCTACATCAGGAGTTTCTAAGAATTTTATGTTTGTGTCCACAAAAGTCAGTGAGATCTTTCTATGGAGTTCTAAAATGACAATGATATTTGCTCCAGAAAGTTGCTTATTTCTTCTAAAATTTTAAGAGAGGAGTTCAAAACTTTAAAAGATGGGTATCATCCAGAGGAATCTGAATTGTCTTTGCTGACATAATCGTTTCTGACAGCCTGATTAATAAATATAACACCAGTACTCATGGCAACTGGATCACACAGGAATAGGTACATTAGCTAGTAAATAACGTGGGTCAGAGCTTCTTTCTTAAAAAAAATAAAAGTTATATTCAACTTCTTTAATAAGCAATTATTTGGGAAAGAGTATTTTTTAAAAAACAACACCTGCCTATTTGAACTATCTTGACCAAAGTAAGGCTTATTGTCTGTCTGTCTTATATTTATACTTCACTGACAATTTCAAAAAAAAAAAAAAAAATTCTTTCTTGGATAATAATGTAAAGAAGAAGTTCCTTACAAGGCTCTGGCTACTCTGTGGGCTTAAACACATTCTCCAGGGCTAGAAAGCTCTTGGGGTCTCAGATCAAATACTAATGTGGATATGCTGGACAAAGCACCCGGAGCATTTCCTCTGAACCATCAACTCCCGCAGGGCTGATGGATTCGTGTGTTGACTTCTCATAAGGGAGCCTTCCAGTCTCTTTTTCCAGGACAGGCTGCCTGTGTTAACTGAAGAACCAGGAATGACTGTTACCAGGAACCTGGCTTCAGTGCCCCAGGGCTAAACAAGCTCAGATCTGTGTTTTACCAGTCCAAAGAGACATTTCATGAGTTTCAACCAGCATCACAAATATGCTGGGTAGGAAACATGATCTAGGCTGTCCCAGTTGTCAACACAGAGAGTTGGGGTGCCACACGAGAGTGGGCAAGCCTTTGAGTTAGATGAAAAACAAATATAGAAATGACAGGAGTTTTTTGTGTATATTTTGTGTCTTACTGTTCTTTCAAAGATAAAACACTGGGGATTTGGATCGTTAAGAAGTATGGGACTGTTTGTTGTAAGTAATTTCATTAGACACCAGGCTCTGAATCAACAAATTACTTAACATTTTAACCACTTAATTATAAGCACAAACAAAAATCCTGTTGACTCCAGCATGTGCTTAATGCTGTGTTGAACCAGAGCCTTAGTCCAGTTAGCAAAATTGTCATGAACTGGTCCTGATTTATAACAAATGGGTTTATTATTTGTAAGTATTCACCAAATAGGTTGGACAAATAATTTTTCAACCTATCGGCTTTCACTGTTTGCTGTAGACTGTTTGCTAGTAATTCATTATTCATTATGGTTGGCCAAGTGCAACACATGGTGTTTCTGAACAGGAAAGGGGGGTGGGGGTGGGGGTAAAAGGAAAAAGATTAATGAATAATGAATAACATACTTCCTGGTATGAATCTTCATGCTGAAGTGAGTGAAATATTAAAAGTTTGCAAATATTTTCATAAATTCTCTGTTGCTGCCTGGATACTCGAGAAAAGAAATAATATGTCTTCAAGAGTCACTGTTAACCCAATAGGGCATTTAAATACACTCGGGGCAGATACTTGAAAGCAGTGAGTGCCAAAAAATGCCAGTGGACACCCACTAAGGCTGTCAAAGGTGCTTAAGCTGGCAGCATGCCTAGGGTGCATCACAAGTAGGTGCTCTCGGGCATCTGAAATTCCCACTCAGTGCTTATCTACATCCTTTGAAAACCTTCAGGTCGACCCTACCCAGTGATCTCGGCGTGAGGCCACAAAAGCACCTCCTGAAATCATTACTTATGAAACAAAAAGTTTATCACATGTTTGACCTGAAGCACATGTTTGAATCCTGCTGGAAGTTGAAGTTATACTAAGAATATGTATGTGAGTCCACTGAGGGGGGAAAAAAATCCAAGGAAAACAGAGAAGCTGCTGTGATCCTACTAGGGTTGCTCAGTGGTCTGCAGGTCAAAGAAATGAATCGTTCAAGAAGTCAGTGGAGGAACAGACCTGCTCGGGGCAAAGGTTTTATTTGCTTGCTTTTCAATGGGAAGTAATACTATATTGTCTTAAAAAAAGAAAAAGTGAACACCAAGATGTCTTCACTTTTTCGCTGAAAAGCTTTTGCTTTGATTAATCCAACACTTAATATAGAAACCACTGTTTTCTATAGAAAACAGAAATATGTTCAGCTGAGAACTCCATTTGTATTTACTGAAAAACCCTTTTCACTGAATCTTCTGGAGAAGGTTGGATAGATTTTTGTTGCTAGGATTTTGCACTCAGGGAGGTGAAATCAAATGAAACTGAGGGCACTGTGCTTTGGGTTTAGCCAGCAAAGCACAGCTGAGTCATTTCCATTTGGAAAAAAAACAACCCCCTATCCTTCCCTCTGTAGAACTTTCTACATCTCACTGGCCATGAGAGATTTTTCTCTCCTTTGCATGTGGAGATGTTTTGAGCAGAGCTCATCCTGGGCTGCATAGGGACATTTGCCCACCGCCCCGCTGCCTCCTCTCTCACCCTGTCCCCCCGGGTGCGGGAACCGAGCGTCAGAACTGATGGATTGACGAGCTCGCCACCAGCCACAGTGCCCCGCTCATTAGCAACAATTTGCATGCGGAACATCAGTATGACAGCCCTAGCGAGGGATTTGTTTAGCTAATTTAGAGTAATGGAGAAGAGAAATTAATCACTTTAACACTGATGCTCCCTGGCACGGCAAGGCTGGTAGTCAACCCCCTCCACCCATCAGCAAGGCACCCTCAATTCTCCCCTGATTTCCTTGCGTGTTTGCCCCCGAACAGAGAGTTCAGGGATCTAATAACGGGCCTGGAGTACCAGGCCAGGAGCTGTCAGCGTGGAGAAAAGAGGCAGCAGCTACCGAGCACTTATAGCAAGGTTAAAGCAAACAGGATTATCTGTTGGAAGCACTTGAGAGTGCTGCTGCTCTCAAAACAAAGGACAGGGACAGCCATGTAGCTGTGCTCAGCCATCCTCAGCTGGGGAGCGATCCGATCGGAGCTACCGCTTCATTAACGATCGAGTAAAGGAATGGTGCTGGGGCGGAGGGATCCTGCCTGCCTGTGGTGAGCACAGCTCCTCTCCAGGTGTTTTGCTCCTGCTGGGAAGCAGAGGGTTGTGAGGTTGAAGGCTCTGAGTGCTCAGCGCTGGGTCAACAAGGACTGGGATTAGAGATCTGGAGGAGAAAGCATCGCTAAGGAAAGAAGTCAGAAATAGGTTCATTTTCCTCTCTGTCTTTTTTTTTACAGTCTTTCAACATGCACCTTCTGGTTTTCCATACTCAACTCCAGAAAAAAAAATTATATTAGAAAGTTCTTCTCAGCTAAATACTGAAAAGATTCCATTTATCGGAAAACAAAACCCACAACCCTTTAAAATCCATTTTACGTGTTTTGCCATTCCCTGGTGTATTTAGCATGCTTCAGGCATATACCCTTTCCAAACAAATGAAGATATCAATTCATGACAGCTGTGACATGAATAGAATCCATATTGTGAACTCCAACAAATATCATTATAATTCGTTGTTTGTTTAACATTTGTGATCACTCTACTCTCAGACATTGTCATGCGTGGCAGCCTGTATTCCTTCTCCCACACTCTTGTTTACAAGCCTAACATGAGTACTATTCCCCGGCTAGACCTCCTCAGCATATTTAATTTCCCGTCTATTGTTCCCTAGTCCTCCTCCAAAGCCTGGAACAGGTAGGACTCTTTTCACGTGGCGTTCGTTGTTTCTCATTTCTGTTACAAGTGTGCCCAGAGGAAAGCTTTTCTGACCTTCGCTCTCAACCCAGAGCATGGGCGCAGGTTGTTTTTCTGCAGAGTTCCTCTTATGTAGGACTTCTAGTCACTGAAAAGCGTTAGAAACCCACATATCATCATTTATAGGTGCAATCCAAAACTCATCTCCTTTTATAGGCCCTAGCTTAATAATTGTGGCTGCAGAATGGCCGCCGGTATTATTCCCAGAATAAGAACTACTGAACTTAAACAAGTGTAATGCAATAAGGGAGAGATGGAAGTACCAAAGCTTTTATGTACAAAAATGATGCCAGACTGTAAAAATGTGAATGCTGTAAAATAATGTCTTTAATTATATACATGGAAAGAAGGTTTTCAGCAGCAGATGTCTAAAGATAGGCTCTCAAAACACAGACCTGTCAGTGAACTCTATAGAAGGAAAAATGGAGGAGATATTTAGATACGGACCGACAGGGATCGTTTCAATTTTCCTTAGGTGAATGTGTGTCGATGTGCGCGTGTAAATCCAGAACAGGGTACTTAATTGCAATCGTTGTAACTGGTGGGAAGATTTAAAAAGAAAGATTTGGTGTCAGAAAGAAGAGCAGGAAGAATGGACCATAAAAACTGCACTGTGGTAACCCCCAACTCTGCTCTCTGCTTTGAATTGCAGAGTGACAAGGGCACCCCATGGAGCCCAGAGGAGACCTACCCAAGCGCCGCACCATCTGGATACGGCCCTGAGCGGTGCAGGTAAGGGCTGTTCCACCACTTGTCCTGCTGCCTGGTTTCATTTCATAGCATTTTCCCTTAGTAGGGCAGATGCAGCGATAGAGGATGGGGACCTTAAGGCGTCAGCTATGACAGGTCTGTGATCAGATGTTAAGAGATGACTACCAGGGAACCAGTGAGGATTTTCTGATGATGAGTCTGGGACATCTTTAAAGTATCTTTAAAGTATCTTTAGCTGGTGAGTGTCTCTAATTGTCTCTCTTGAGGTATATGATGAAATTCCTTTGACACAGATTGGAAAAGACTGATCCTAACAGAGACCAGACTTGTGGCCCTCAGGGCAGCTTGGGTCTGGGGCTTTTCCATAGCACTCTCACATGTTTGGGAGAACCCAGATGAACTGCTCATCAGTGGATCTCAACAGACCTCCTGTTGAAAAAAAAAAAATTAAAAATGCCAGTTACAACCCTGGATAACTTTTCCATGGGATTTCTATCACAGCCAAACAAAGGTATCTTTGTCCGAGACAGTAGTTGGAGATGTGTGTGGAGCTTCACCCAGCACTTAAATCAAAACAATTGCCATATTTTTAAAAGATTATCCTAATGTTGAGCTTTCTTTTTTTTTTAATATTTTATAATAAAGTCCCAGAAATAAAGGTTGCAATGTAGTTGCAATAGAATTTACATTAGCATATTTGGAGAGTTTTTTGATCATTTTTTGCATGCATTAGAATGAAATATTCTGTAAAAATTAAACATTATATGCAAATGAGTGCAACAAACCTACATTTTGAATAATAATAATTCATTATCGTCCTATAATATATGTAAGTGGCTTCCTCTTTTTTTTTACAAAAAAAAAAGGAAATGCGCTGTAGACATTAATTCAGCACAGCAGAAGTTTACAGAGGAGATCCACTGAAATTGTAATAGAATACATTCCTCATTTGCATAAATCCCAGAATCCCACCTGCCAAAACCCTCCAGCTATTAATAGGTGATATGAATGTCACTCGATACTCATTTATAATATCGTCGCTGTAATATAATGCATATTTAGGGCAGATTTTAAGAATCATTGTAATTAACAAAGCACACCATTACCAGCAAGTGTTTATTTGTGTTATAGGATAAAGATGTGGCATTTGGAAACAATTATAACTCCAGAGGTGTTGAATTACCCCCTTTGGAAGTGTTGCCATCTTTTAGCGAGAGCAATAGATTTCCACAGGCTACTTGCATGTAAAAAAAAAAAGAAAAGAAATTGTTTAAAGAAACGGCTCGTCTGTGTATCTGCGACGATAATAATCGTTCATGTGCCAGGCCACGTCTGCATGACATGTATTTATTCTTCACCCCAGGGCTGTCTATGTTTGAAAGCCTTTTTTTTTTTTTTTTCCTTTTCATAGTTTATGGGGGAAAATGAGTTACCAATCCGTGAGACTAGGCTCTTTGAAATAGCTTAACAGAGTTACATGCGCGTTTACAGGTGGATTTACTGCGTGCTCTTCGGTTGTCACTGGTTGGAGTCCTGTTACCATACGGTAGATTTGTCCAGGACAGAGTGTGACTCGGGTAAAACTTCCTGGAAGCAAAATGGCTTTCTGGTAGAAATTGCACAGCAGGATTGCATTGTTCAGGCTGGTAGTGAATTCCTGCCATAGTAATTCTCCAGTTTGTTCCAGCATGAATAAGGCCTCACTAAATACCTTGTGATTTGTACAAATAGAAGTTACTTAAAATTGAATCACCCACAGCCTGTGGCAGAGCCACGCAGCCGACATCAGAGCCACTGGCTGATGAAGAGTTTCCTGCAGTTTCTGCATCTCTAGATGCAGGCAGGGATCCCCCAGCAGCAATCCCTGGCTAGTGAGGTGGTGGGAGGCAACGGGAGCGATCTGCATCGCTCTCTACAACTCCCTGAAAGGAGGTTGGAGCGAGGAGGGGGACAGCCTCTTCTCCCTGGTGGCGCATGAGAGGACCAGAGGAAACGGATGCAAGGTGTGCCAGGGGATGTTTAGGCTGGATATTAGGAAACATTTCTTCACTGAAAGGTTTATCAAACATTGAAATAGTCTGTCCAGGGCAGTGATGGAGTCACTATCCTTGGAGGTATTTAAACGGCGTGTGGAATTGGTGCTTAGGGCCTTGATTTAGGAGTGAGGTTGCAGTGTTGGGTCGAGATTTGGACTGGATGGCCTTGAAGGTCTCTTCCAACCAAAGATATTCTGTGAAGAAATGCTCTCAAACGCACCAAGGGCACTGCACTTCCAGCTTGTTGCTGGCCAGCAAGCCTGGGGTGTGCCTGGGGTTCATCGCCCTGGCTGTTATGTGGGCAGAGGGTGGATTTAACAAACTGACTCTGAGCTACCTGAAAATTGCTCTAGAGGGATAAATCATCACGAGTGCCCCTGCTCAGCTTTCCTATATGATCTTTCTCCTTGAACCCTCTCGAGTTTTTACCCTCTGCTGGTGTACATCTTGCTCAGCAGATGGTACCAGAACTGAGAGCTTTCCTTGGGGCGCTCACTGTCTCCTCCACGCCATAAGCCCATCGAGGACCACACACAACCCCTCCTTGCTGCTGAATTAACCGTCTCTGCTGGTGTAGGTGTTGTCATGTGTCCCACCATGGGGAACAGCCCCCATGGACCAGCTGAGAAGTGCTAAAATAAAATCTAGTCCAGCAATAGCAAAGCTGTAGGTGAGGAGGCAAAAATCTCATCTCTTTTATGGAAATGGATTTATTCATCCAAATTTGAATTTTTAATGCAAATCTTTAAAATTTCAGTTTTTTGAACATTTCTTCCTCTTTCTTTATGAAACTGGTTATATCCTGCCTGCAGTGCAGGGTTGATTGAGGCAGATGCAGCCATAGATTTAGTAGTCTCCGGGCTCTCCTTAGGACAGATTTCAGTTTAGATTTTAACTAATTGACATGGCAAGAAAATACTGTGGCTTTTCACCCCTACCTCCTTTTCTCTCTTTCTTTCTCACTTCTGAAATATTTCAACAACATCGGAAAACAATCTTCAGTGCTTTCCACAGGGAAAAAAAAGCAAAAGAGGAACGTGTTTTGTTTTTTGTTGGTTTTTTTTTTTGTCAGAAAAGCCTAACCAAATTTGATAGAGATACATCTGTTCAGAGACTCCATTAAAAAAAAAAAAAAAAGACAAATGGAAATTCTCCCAGTGCTTGCTTGAGCACCGCTGAGAACAGAGACTTGTTGATCCTCAGGCTTTCTGGTTGCCCGAGGAAAAGAAATAATTAAAAACATTAAGTGAACAAAACAGTCTCTGAAAAAAAAGAGAGCCAATCTCTTCAGCTGCAAACCCACCTTGTCTTTCAAAGACCTTCAGCTGGCAGCCAGCTGACCGGCTCCCGTGCTCAGGCCGCTGCACAGACCCTTCCAGCAGCAGCGTCTTTCACCGTCACAATTATTTTGGAGTCCCTGCTCCTCCTACTGAAGCCAGTTTTTATGTGTCACCCTCAGCTTAGGAAGAGCAGCGTATTATACGAGACTGAGAGTTTGATATGATCAAATCCATCTCAGTTTATGCTCTTTCTCGGCTCAGCTGTGGCAATCCTTTGTAACGGATGTTACGAGTCGCAATCATTGGGAAGTCACCCTGGGTCATAGGAGGGTTCGGCTGCACTTTATCAGATTGATGCCACTCCTTTTCCTTGCCACATCCTCTAGCAGCTTTCTTGGTTTGATGCCTTCATTTAAGTTCCCCACCGGAGATCACCCACCCCCGGAAGGGCTGGAGGGAAAAATATCCCTCTGTAAGAGTGATCAGAGTGCAACAGCAGAAGAGAAGCCTTTGAGCTTTCTGTGTTTTCAATGAAGTGGCTGATGAGGCAATCGCAGCGCTTTAGCCTTCTGCCTGCCCTGCTGTCCTGCAGGCTCCCCCTCCTGACTCCTGGGCATGACTTTGGAAAAAAAGAAAATTAAATTAAAAAAAAAAAGAAGAGGAAAGAAATAAACCGACAAAACAGACTGTCCTCTAGAGAACTGCAGTCTGACTTGGCCAGGAATCACTCAGGCTGCAAGGGGCGAGTACAACTCACGCAGAGCACCAATGCTTCGCAGGGCAGGTGTATTGTTATCACAGGTATTTCGCTGCAGCTTCGACACCTGAAAGCAGACCCTTAGAGCTGGCTCTTTCTCCCCGTGGCAGCTCTCCTCACCCCAGGGTGCTGTGTTGGTGCTTGGTGTCTGGACAGACGTGGCAGCGCAGTGAGCGGGCGTCAGCATCCCCCTCGCCAAGCCGCGTGGCTGGCAGCACGCGACGCAGGCAGCGACGGCAGCGTGGGTCCCAGCAGCCTTCCCTGCGCCCACCTCGTCCTTTCCTCCAGCACATGCACAAAATGCAGATCCTGGGCTACAGATCCACCAGCTTTTGCACGCACACACCCCCCTCACAGCTACAGCTTTACGGGCCAGTGGAAATCCAGCCTGCACACGCCTACGGAGCCAGGCACACGCGTGGAGCGAAACGCCGGCGCGCGACCGCCCACTGACGCTTTCCTCTTCCCCTGCTGCACTGAGGTTCCTCCCGCACGCAAAACGCGCACAGCTGCCTATAAATAAACACACCGACACGGCACCAGCCTCGGTGTCAGCTCCCCTCAGCCTTTTGGTTTAAATATAGGCATTGGCTCTGCTCCAGGAGGAGGTACAAGTGGTTTCAGAATCAAACAAATTGTTATGAATCCCATTTGCAGGGTGAATATGCTTAGTGAATGTTTCTTTCTCTAATGAGACCAAAATAGCAATTAGCAGGAGTCCTAATGCTACAATTCCTGAGAAATATACACACATGTATTTTTATCCTTAAGATTATTCTCTTCTGGCTTCAAATGCAGAAGCCATCTTGTCTAACCACGTATGTCGCACATCACGCCTGTACCTGCACCGTTCTATTTCACGCTTGGGCATGGTCAGGATCTGATATGCAGGGGAAAAATATGGGCTTTGAATCACAGCAGATCCAAGTCCTCATTGCTGGTAAATCCCAGGACCTTCTTTCTCTCCTTATTTTGTTTTTCTCATCTTGAAGATAAAATAGAAGCAGAGCTTTTTCTCCCCCCTTCTTTGCTTGCTGCATTCAGGTTTTCCTATCGGGTTTTCTTTTTTTTTTTAGCTTCTCTGTTTTTTTGGTTTTTTTTTTCTTTCCCTACAGCCAACAGAGTGGTTGGTGAATACAAAATTAGCCGATTCAGACAGAGGCCGAACATCCCAAGAGAGCAGGAGAGAAAGAGAGACAGACACATGATCAGCCCTTGCCAAACAGGCTCTCTCGACTCCACTGTGCATTTCTCCCTTTCTCAAAAAATCACAGGAAACAAATGAGAATTATGGGGAATGCAAATCCCCAGTATATTCGGCGTCTGGCCACCAGTGACCCTCCTGCCTGCAGCGTTTCCCTGCTCTGCCCGTGCGCTGCCGCAGTACAGAGCGGCTACATCCCAGGCAGCCTCCTGCCTTCTGCTGCCTTCCCTGAAACACCTGCAGACAAAAGGGTGGGTTTTTATCTCCTCCATAGGAACTAGCAAGTCTGACCCAGCCCCTCGGGCTTCAAGCCACACAGGCAGATGCTCCTCCTGCTAATTTCACTGATTTCAGCTGTAGGTAGGTCTTGCTTGTCCTCTTACCCTGATTTCCTGGTGGGATGACCACTTGAGATCTCCCCTGAGTTTGGCACTGGGGACAGCCAGGTTGTGCCTGCGCAGTGCGCATTTTGATGCTCCTTGCTCTCCTGGCTTCCAGCCTGTCCACACTAAGCACCTGCTGCAGAGGATTAATGGAAGTGGTGGGGTTCAGAGACGGGTTTTATCCTGATCCAGAGCTGGGACACGTCTTGGGGCTTCCAGCGGCGACATGCACAGTGAAGCCCATCCTTGCAAAAGAGGAAGCAATGCTTGTAATGCAAAGAGGATGAGGCTGCATTAGCAGGTCTGCTTCCGAGGTGAGCTTCATAGGGGAACCTTGCTTCGCTGAGGAGTGAGGGAACGGTTTGCGCTCCTTAGCTTATTAATATTTGCTTAGCGCTTTGAGGACATAATAAAAAAAGGTGATTTAAAACATTTTGCTTGCTCATTCCTAGTTTAGGGAGGAACTGACAAGGACTGTTATGAATAATGGGCTCCATAAAGTGGTCAGTCAGCTGGGAAACATCAGCATTGCTCTGGAATATCCTTTTTCTGTGTTGCATCCTTCAAGTAGGGGGAGCAGAGAACTTTAAATAGAAGTGGAATCTTAAGGAGACCGTCTACATTGACTTTTTGCAATAACCTTTCAAGGTCCTCCTAAGTGCCAGGGCATCCGGTCCATAGAGTCTCCTGTAAGGCCAAGTCAATAACATTATTGACGAGTATCAGGAAAAGCTCCTCAGGTGTGTAGAGCTGGGACTTTGGTGTAAGAAAGGGAAATAAATCCATCCTAAGCAGATACCTGCAGCAGCACGTCTAGAATAA
The DNA here is from genome assembly GCA_013396935.1 of Baryphthengus martii. NCBI lineage: Eukaryota > Metazoa > Chordata > Aves > Coraciiformes > Momotidae > Baryphthengus > Baryphthengus martii. The sequence goes on along the minus strand of VWZK01008996.1, from coordinate 1,959,284 downwards.
CAATATTGTTGGTGGCAACAGTAGCGCAGAGGTGCAAGGCTACCAAACACCACTGGAGCTCACAGGAAGGGGGTTTTAGCTGGACTGGTTTCCAGTTACCTCTTGTGCAAACTCATTTAGCCTTGCCAGAGGCCCCGACTTTTCCCATCACCCCTTCTCTCACATTTCTCCTCTCCTCTTTCACCAGTTCCTAACCCAGCTATATCTCCCAAGAATGGCTGATTTCCAAAGTGCCAGCGAGCGCCTGAGAATTGCATAATTGCAATATAATTAATGAATTAAAAGAATGAGATGTTTTAAGTGCTTTCAATATGCCAGTCCCTATAATTATGTACGGAAAAAGTGTTCATTAACAATCTCGGAGCGTGAGGCTGTGGCTCCTGCCTGTGAGTGCTTCTTCTTCTGGTGGGGTTGGAGGTGGAGGTGGGAGCAGGGAAAGGGCTTTTGCAAATTTTAGAAAGCTTTGCTTTCTCCCTGGGTTTAGAGCAAGAGTCTGCAGAATATCTGACAGCTCCCAGCAGATGTGGAAGCAGCACGATTTGCTAGACCAGGGTCACAGGACCTGCGCCCCAATCCTGGCTCTGCGGTGCGAGTCCTGTGCATGAACTCAGAGGGATGGGTGCATTTTAGCAGCAGAGCATTTATCCCCTGCCTCAGACAGCCCCATGCTGTGGATGGAAATTAGAGCCACTCCTGCTAGAAGAGAAGAGGTTTGTGTATAAATAGTGGTATGCTATTTTTCAGTGTGAAATCATGGCTGGTGCCGAGTCTGGTGAGGGAATTAGAAGGTCTCACTTGTACTGGTGGGGGAATATTGGGCATTACTTCTCCTGGATTTGCCAAGCAGAACTGAGGAAAGAGAAGGTTTGATCCTACTGGAGCACTGGTCAGCAGAAAGCTCTCGTTAGGAGGCTTGCAGTGCTTTTATCAGGACACGGTGGTGTGCTTGGAGAGCTTGATTTTACTTACAGGGGTGTAAATCAAGAGGAATTCCTTTGATGCCAATGGAGTGGCTGATATAAGTGAGAGGTGAACACGGCCTATTGGTATTGAAAGCACTTAAAACATCTCTTGAGGGCACTCTTATGAGGGAGCTCGCTCTGTGAGACTGATTGACAGGGTACAGCTCTGCTCAATGTCTGTCCTTCCCGGGATCCTAAATTGTAAATTAACTCAGCCATGGATGTGACTAACACGTTCTCCGTCTGGAACGTTTTTCGCCGCGTAGTGGGCTGCAGGCTCCCAAAATCGTTTTCTGTTAAATTTGGGGAATAAATGGCCGGTTCATTCGAAAGGGTCGAGCAGGCAACAGACAGATATCGGCCCACTGTCCAGTTTAGGGAAATTACAAAAGATGAATTACGGGGTTATCTCCACACTTTAACAAATCCCCATGTTTCGATTGCAATAACCAGTTCTTGCTGAAAAGGCAATATCCTCCAGCAGACAGGGGTTAAATAGCCAGCGTCTGAGCAAGAAGCTGAAAGTGCAGAAGAACTACAATGAGGGCAAGTGTTAATGAAGGAAGAGCTTTGCTGGAGAAAAAAGCACTCACTGGTTGACGGGGTTGGGTCCTGGCGGGCAGGAAAGCCTTGACATTTTCATTCAGAGGGACCTATGTCCAGAGCTCCTCTCCTTGGACACAGCTTTCAGCATCCTTAAGCGCGGCCACCGAGGGAAGAGCCCCAATTTGGTGCGATTGTGCTTTTTTTTAAGCATAATGGGACAGAATTAACTGAAGGAACACAATTATAGCAAGAGCTGGTTCCTATTACCGTTTTCCCAGGGGAGCGGGTGGTAGCAACAGCCCGGCTCTGCAATTATAGCTGCACATCCCAACCTCCAAAGATATCGGATTTGACTTTCAAAGCCTGCGAGCCCAAGGAGGCTGTTCCTGTCCTGTGTGTGAAGGATTAATCAGTCACTTAGTATTATAGGAAGTGCAACATTTCAGTGGAATAAGGAGAAAATGGTTTCCTTGCCTTGCAAATCTTTTCTTTTTAACATTACCCTCTCTCATCTTCAGTCAGGATGAGAAGCCAGAATTGTGAAATTGTTCACAAACCTGAGCTCTGGAAAATATAATTTAAATAATTTTCAAATATCATGCTTTGATTTGGGCATTTTCTAAAAAACTACTTCGGTTTGTAGCAGACAAGTAATTTTAAAGGGGAAATCTGGAAGGTTTTGTTTCAAAGCGAGGAAATGGAAATTTTGGCAATCTTAAAAGGAATAATGTTTTTGCTCCGTGTAAAGAAAGTAATGAAAACTGTCTCTTTACTGAAAATATTTCCATTTTTGACAGTTCGCTATTTTTCAACCAAGAAGTGTTATTAGAAACATCTGAAAATAAACACAGAAGGAAAGAACTTCTCTGTGGTAGGAAAGACAGGTACATTTCTATGAAATAAAATGAGTTTTGTGGTGTCTGCTGAGCACTGCTCTAAGACTAAATCGTGAGCACAGAAAACGTGGTTTTTTGGGTTTTTTTCTTCTTTTTTTTTTTTTTCACCGTATCAGGAGGTCAGGCCATACAACTGCTTGTAGTGTTTCAGAGCTACCAAAATTCAGCAAATACATCCTGCATATAAAATACATATTAATATATAATGGGCATAGAGATCAACCTGTAACTGGGCTGATTTACTCAGGGGATGAATCAAGTCCGCTGTGTCGACCCAACTATTCACCCCTTTTGCACTTTAATTGTATTTCCAGCTTTCGTGTCCATCTGGCAGCAATGAGCCAAGCGCCGCACCGGCGTTGCCAGCGCTGGGTCCCTGGCAGAGACAGGCCATCTGGCCACCCCCGTCCCCCAGTGCCGGCAACAACCGCAGCGTGGGAGGAAGCCAAAGGCGGCTTTCGCTGCGGCATAAGGCCGGAGTCGGCGGGTGGCTCTCCGCTGGATGTCGGCTTTTTGTGAAATCTTTAGCCAGTCTGTGAATTTTCAGGGCGGTGAGCCATGTCCTAAAAAGCCAGGACATCATCTGAGAATTTCAGTGCGTATCAGAGAAGAACAGTCTTTTGATTTGTGGGTTTTTTATGTCCTCTGGTGGGTGCGACTGTTGCGTTCATGGTAATATCTGCAGGAGGAGCAGCTTGTGGCAGGGGAAGAGCTAGAGGATAATCCAGAAGACTGTAAGGGCAGCCAATGCTACGACATAAAGTACCTTCTACACCCAGTAGCATTTGCTGGATAAGCAAGAAAAAAAATTGACTGTGGACAGGCCATCTAGATCTACTCCTTCTCCTGCTACAGTTTCAAAGCATAGCTTTGAAGAGGAGTTTTAACCAAACCAGGTCTTGGTTTCCTTATCAGAAGAATATAAATTATAACACTTTGCTTCCTGACATAGTTCTCAGCAAGTGCAATTCATTAACTTTCCTGAAGTGCTTTTAAATCTCCCGTTTCAGGCACTACACAGGTATTCAAAATAGAGTTCACAGAGCTAGCTGAAACCACTTAAAATGAAATTAAAATGCCATAATTCCAGATTATGATAAATCACAGTCAGAAAAGTTCTGATGACAAGTTTATGAATTTTCCTGTGTTTGTGGGGGCTGCAGAAGTCCTAGGAGATATAAAAAAGCAATTTTTCTGTCAATTGTTCTGCGATTGAGAATTCTGCAACTTATTTAGAATTTAAAATTTCAACTCCCTGTTGCCGAACTGAGAAAGGATGGAGAAAGAGCTGGAAAGATGGAGAAAGAAAGGAAGTGAGTGCTGTCCAGCCTCTCAACCTCTCTTGATCTCCAGGAAAGCTGCTGACACTTTGGAGTGCAGACCTAAAAAGTTTCAGCAACAGGGTCTGCCCAGGCAGAAGAGATGAAGAGCTGGTTCTACCCCAGTGGGACTTTGCTGTGTTCCATCCTTAAAGCTACCAGAGGAAGACACCTGTGAGGGACTAAGCCGCAGGTGATCTGACAGTCCGCTGGTTAATATTGCAGGGCTAGGCAAGCTGTCCTTTTAATATGTGAGCACGTCTGACTCACTCTCTTCTCCCTGTGTTCAATAATGTAAATAAAGTCTTTAAGAAGCCCATTACTTTCATCTGCAGTTCTGAGAGAATTGCTCAGATTCTCCCTTGGCAGTTCTGTCTGCATAACAATAATACTAATAAAAAACCTTGGGAAAACAACCAAACCGAAACACACCAACAAAAAAGATAATAATAGTAAGAGTTCTAATAAAATAAAGTTTTACCTTTTAAAAATGGTTCCCCTCTTGGAAGGAAAAAAAACTTACAGAGACTTTGCTGGCATTGAACTCTTCCGTGTGCACTTGCAAGTTTAACGAAGGGCGGCATTCGCTTTTTTGGAGGTAGAGAGGAAAGAAGTGTGTGACTGGGCTGGTACCAGTGAGGTGCACTGGACTGGGCTCTAAGAACCTTGAGACCAGTTGCCGGGCATTTGCAGCATCCATAGGCCGTTTTGGGTTTTTTTAAATCCCTTTCACACTAATTTCAGTCTGCCTTTCTAATCTTGGTAGGTTTTTTTCTTTTCCCTTTTACTCTTTAGGATTCTCTTCCTGCCTTTCATGCAGGTTCCTTGGTGATCTCCTCCAGCCTCCACCTGCTGTTTGTGCTTCTTTCATTTTGGCCTTGACCTGGACACTCAAATCAGAGGTGATAGAAAAGTGCTTCCCCCCTGTGCAGTTGTTCTCCCAAACAGCCTCTGAAAGTCTAAGCCAGATGCCAGTGAGCTCCTTGTGATGCTCTCCTAAATGACACATGAAGGAGGCAGCTACAATTTTTCCTCACTTGGAAGGAGTCAGGAAAGTGTCTATCCCCATAATTTTAACCGTGGTAGACCTCCATCACTTGGCCAGAAAGTGCCTCACTAATTTTCATCAGGGATGACTAGAACGAATGTGAAGGACCCAGGCTTTGCTGGACCTTGGATTAAGTCAAAATCTTTTCTGAAGTCATGTTGCTGTGCTAAGTTGTTTTGGAAGGATAAACTAGTACGGGGAAGAAAAACTAAACACTGTCAAACTTTTCACATGTGTTTCAACATTTTCCCTGTCTCACTTTTTTGTTAGATTTTTCTGAAACCTTTCTGCTTAGAATTGCATTATTAGTGAACAGTTTTGCTGATTGAAGAATAGAAATGAAGCATTTTATGGAAATAAGATGTCCATCTGACTTCAGATATGTTATTTGCTTGGGTGGTTTTTTTCTTTCCTATTTTTTTTTTTCACTCTGTGGAGAATTTTTGAACACTTGTTATTTTCATGCCATTTGGCACTATGTCAGGTTTAAAAATCTAGATGGATTTTTCAAATCTGAGCTGTCCCAATCCACTACCAGTGTCTTGAGACCTCTCCTTGCCACTCCAAGAGGATAAAACCTCTGTTTCCTCAGATGGCATTTCTTCAACTCAGTACCACGCCACTGTTCCTATCCTGAAAACCCCTTACTTTCCTCTGCCTGAGCAGGATGTTTTTAAAGGAGCAGTTTGGTCAACTTTGTTCTGTTACATTTTTCCTGTGCAAATTGAGACAGTCTCGTTGTGGTCCTCACACTGCTCGCTCTCTGGTTTACTCAGCTTATCACCTTGGTCTCTCTTCCCTGAGCCAACTTATTTCCCACGGAAGGACCCTATAAATATTTTTATATTTCATGAGTCAGCCTTTGCTTTGATTGAATTCCAAAAGTTAGGGGACAGCAAGTGAACACCTTCACTGGAACAGACAGTGGGGTAGGCGAGGGATGGTCCATCACCAGCTGCTGGGGTGAGTTCTCAGTGGAGATGGAGAGTAAAGCAAGGGATTCTCCATCCCATTGGTGGACCCCTTTGGAGTCCCATTACTCATAGCATCAGGATCTGCAACACCAGTTAGGCAACATATCATCATTTCTCTCTTTGAACACCTACTGGAGTGGGTGGTATTATTTCCTGGCAACTTGCCAGGAAATAATACGCCAAGCACAAAGTTCATCCTGGATCACGCTGTCTGCTGTTCCATCCCCCCCCTCCATCTCCCCTCTGCCCTGTGCATAATCTCCAACAAGATTACTTGAGGTTTAAGAGAATAGGTTTGATCTATAATTAAAAAGAACAGTTTTTTTCATTGTTCTATTCAAACAAAAATATAATTCTAGTGAAAGTAAAGTGTGTCTTGGTAATGCTTCAATTTCCATCACATTTTCAGCAGGAGAAAACATAAACACATAGTTTTCCTTTTCATTTTGTTGAAGTGGGACTTTTTTTTTTCGGCTGTGGTAAAAATGTTCATTTTGATGATATTGTTGAAGTCATACTCTTTAAACACGTGGCTTATGTTGAAACAATGAACAAATATTATTTGATGTTTTCTGCTCTGTTCGCTTTTCATTCTAATAGCTTGACATTGTTGGAGTTGAAGATGTTCATAAAAATCAAGCATTGTGATACTTCCCAATAATATTTGGACGTTTTTGATTTGGGGGTAATTTTCCATTTGCATTTTGATGCAAAACAAATACAAATACTCAAATTTAAGGGAATTATCTCTGCCTGTTCTGACCAAAGGGGATGGAGGATTTCCCAGTGATTGTGTTTGGACAGTGGTTGTGATGAGAAGCCCTTCTACAACTGAGCTAGTAAAAGAGGAATTTTTTTTTTCTCTAATTAAACAGGATTGGCAGTTTAAATTTGTGATGTTAGAGAACGAATTAATAACATAAATACAAATGCTTTAGAAATCCAACAAAATTTTATGTAGCAAAAAGAATCTTTCAGGGGGAAATATAAGATTTCTTTTTTCAACTGCTTCTTTCTCTGTTTGAATTTGAATGAGTTGCAGGGAAAGATCCATCACTCAGCTTTCCTAAAAATACAGATTCATTTTTTTAAAAAAACAAACCTCTGTCTTGTTTGTTAAATTAAACTATTAGAATCTGTCTCTCTGCTCATCTCTTCTTCTCCAGGCCAGGATTATGTTTTGATTTGTAATAAAATTTGACACAAATCTGACAATGTTTTGACCGGGCTTTGCATTCTGGAGACTCAAAGAAGCAGCTGAAAATGGCAGCATCCCTTGCAGTTACATTCCCTGGCCTCCTCACTCCCATTGCTTCTGTGGCTGGTCACTTCTTTCTCCCACATCCCTGACGCCTCTCTCTTTGCCACTGCTTTCTTGCTCCTAACACGCAGGACCTACTCGGTCCCTTCCCTCTGCCCGAGTCCCTTGTGTCACCTTGGCCAGAAGGACTTTCTCCTGCTCCCTCTGACCGCTTGGCTCCTTTCCACCGCCGTGTCCTCACGTCACAGCGGCACCGCACGGGTACCGGCGCTGTCCCTTACATATCCTCACAAATTGAATTCATCACGAACGTATGAATAAATCCCCAAGAGAATAAAAGTTCTCAGAGGTAATTGAATCACACAAGAGTGATGGGGCTTTTTTTTTTTTTTTCCCTCTCTCCTCTAGACTCATTCCCAGCCGAGGTTCAATCAGCATTCATTACTCCCACCTCCCTCCATCTGAAAGAGCAGAGGAACTGGGTGAAGGAGGACTCTTAGCCTTCTGATTAAATCTTCCAAACATGATGGCCTATCAAGCCCAGTAATTTGTGAGCCAGGACACATGAGATTTTAATTCAACGCAGATAAAAAGGCGCAAACCATAGAACCAGCTGAGAAGAAGAGAGCGACAGAATCATATTGAAAGTATGATGGTTTAAAATTTTCTTTTGAAAGCACAGTTTGATTAGAAAGTGTTCAAAAATATTTTCAAGCATAGAGCCACTTACAGTAGAAAACTGCTGAAACAATTAGCAATCAAAAGAAAATCTTTTGATTTGACATTTTTGCCCTCTTATTTGATTTTGTTTCAGTTTAAGGAAAATATTAGGAAAAAATCCCTAAAATTGAATGGAAATAGTAGCAATATTCTGCACATACATGCCACTTAATTAAACATTTAGATTGCAGTGTTTTGACGTTCTCCAAATGAAACATTTTGACATTATGAAGCGGAATTTTTCAATAAGCTTGTTTTGATCTTTCCAGATCAAAAACATCCTGGAATTCTCCATCAAAATGGTATTTCAAGAACTCATTTCTCAGGCTGATTTGAGGCAATGAGATTCCTGCTTCTCAAAGGCTCCAGCAGCCAGCGATGCGCGGAGGCTGCCAGCCCAGCGGTTAGCAATGGAGAGGCAACATCTCACCTGCCACCGGCCCCAGCCAAGGCTCTGATGTGGCACCTCCGGACCACACGCGGAGCCGAGTACGTGCGGAAGGCTCACGCGTGGCTTTGTGCCGACGACACCGCGCCAGCCCTCAGACGCACACCGTGAAAGCTCTGATGTTCTCCGCTGGGATCTAACCTGTGACCTTCCGCACTAAAGCCGCAAGATTTTGCCACCTGAGCTAAAGGAAATATTCTGCAGCTGCCAGAAAATGCCGAGCTCTGCGGTGGTTTTGCCCACTAGAGGGAAGTGCACTCACACGCACACGGGTGAGCCTACAGCACCGCACACGCTTCGGACCTCGTACGCACTTTGTAGGTTTGCACACTGTATGCACTTGGTACAGCGTGTGTCATTTTTTGGATGGCTTTCTGCCCTCGTGTCGGGACTGAGCTGGGCCCAGCAAGGAGGCTGCGGGAGCGCTCCTGATGGCTCTGTCTATTGCGATGTCTCTGCCGAAGTGCCGACAGCAGCTGAAGGAGACAACGGGCATTGCCCAAGTGACCACATCCGCAATCCTCATCCCTTGCTCTTCCTAGTGAGCTCACACCGGCACAGCCCCACTGTTGGCAGATGTCCCTTCGGTGGATAACAGCACAGTGGCAAAACTTGAGCTCTGCAGGGAAAGGATTGAGCTGCATATGAAGAATGTCTCTAAAGTTGTGCTTGGATTGGTGGAGGAACGCTGAAGAGCTGGCCCTAAGCCATTTCAGTGCTGTCTTCGCTTGGAAAACTGCTAAATGCACAGATGTAATCCATACAGATGAGTTTAAACATGAGCATCCGAGGCAACGCAGTGAAGTGCACCAGTGACAGTATGTGTATGTAAGCAATCGAACACAGAGTGTATGAAATTAGCTATATGTGACCAAACATACGCTGTGCTGACTTTGTTCAGCCAGCAAGGTTAACATAGATTTTCCTGCCTAGATTGTTTTTTAAGACAAAGCTCCTACGTGCTAACGCGAATCTAAGAGAAGATGGATCTCCATGAACACCGAAGTGAGGTAAACTTGTTTGTGAGAGGCAGATTGGAGTGAGCGGCACGAACGGAATTGCCCGTGTAAAACTGGGAATCGTGACGCGCAGAACCGCAGGCGGAACTCCTCGGTCCTTTGTGGATGTGCTGCAACAGGTGCACAGAAAGACTGTTGCACAACCTCTCTTTCCTCATACAAATATGCTCCAGGTGTGAAGAAGCCTTAGAAAAGGCTACAGGCAAACCAAGTCAGTTATATCTTCACAAACCCTAGCTGGAGAGCTCAGGTTTGAAGAAATAATAGGCAAAGCAGGAGAGAGAGAATACAGCTGGAGAGGAGATGAGGAGAGGTCGTGGTAAGGAAATCTTCAAGTGGTCTGAGAAACCACATTGCTCCTGTTGGGACAGCAAGCCATGGCTGTCAGTGTGTGACTGTCTCTCTTGGTGACTCTGGAGATGGAGGACATGGTGAAGTGTGTTCCTCACACCTTGAGAGGAGAAATCACTGCCCTTTCTCCCTCGGAGCCTCTGTCTCCCTGTGGCTCTGTTGCCCAGGGAGGCCAATAATGATGCTGATATTGCAGAGGTTCGAGTCCAGAAGTGCAAGCATAAGGTAGAAAGTTTTGCTCCTTCACTTTCAGATTAAAACACACATTTGGACAGGAGTGGATGTTATAACTGACCTGTTGATTCCCGCCTTCTCTCTAAGTGTTCAAACTTTATTGAGCTTTAACCCTTCTGCTATTGTTTTTCTCTGCTGTCTAAAGGGCTGTCTCCATTCCTGGGGAAAGCCGATTGCTCCTGTTTCTGCATTTTGTTGCAAAAAGTGATAAAACTTGTACCTTTTCCCTGGTTCACTCCAACGACTCTCAAGAGCAAAGTCTTCAGCCAATTTAAATTTGTGATACCCTGTGGAAGGCAATAGAGATTTAATGGAGCTACTTTGTGTTAGAGCATCTGGCCCCAAATTCTCCAGGGAAGGAGAGTATCATGTACCAGATCAAAGGGCCAGGTTGATGTGCGCTACAAACAGGGAATGGAGAAATTTGTTGAGATGGGAAATTATTTTACCACCTGCTTCCTCACCTTGAGCAGGACCTAAAACAAAGTCCCTGGCAGGGTTCCTAAATAGTCTTATATTGCAATAATTAATAGGAGTATTATTACTACTAGTAGTAAATTTTTATTTACAATTTCATGCTTATTCCTAACTACTTTCATGCTTTAGCAACAGAAAGAAAGAAGTGGCAGGATATTATGAGATGAGGCTACCTGATGTCACATTTTAAATATGTTTGATGGCTGGAAATATGGAAAACCTCCAAAGGAAGCCTATCTGGATATAGTGAAATTTCTAGGATAATTTTTTCTTGATCTTGATACATTGGTGGAAATTCAGCTCAGATTTGGGATGTTTCTCTAAAAGAACATCCTGAGTTTTGGTCTCAGATACCATGTTTTCTCTATCTGCTGTGTCTTTAATGTAGAATCACTGCAAAACTCCAAACCTGGAAGACGTTGTTTATTGTGATATTAATTCCACGCAGTAGTAGCATGAAGCAGACACTGTGTGGGACTTAAGGAGCAGTGCTGCTCTCTGGCCCTGAATTTTCCAAATCAGAAACAGATCCTAGTAGACAACAGTGTTTTCTTCAGGTCCGTGTTGAAAGACAAAAAAAATAATGTTCAACCCTCCATATAAGCACCACCCAGCACCAGTCTTGACCATCTAAAACATGGCCTATCCCCTCCATCAAATCAGCTGAGCAGCCTCTGATGGCCTTGGGGGAGATTTTAGTTTCATCAAGTTTCTTCTCCCCCTCTTCCTCCTTTTCTTCCCTGTTGTGGGAGCATTTGCCAGATCTCCACTCTCATTCGCTAACTGGAACCCCTGAGAAGAAGCAGCCTGAAGAAGAGCCAGTTTATTTCATTTACTGATGCTGTAAACCCTGTCAAGCTGCTCTCCTTCTCCTCATGAGCACCACAGCCAGGACTGCTGCTGTCTCCGTACTGCCGTCCCTCTGTCAGGGCGATACGGCTGCAGCAGCACGAGGAGCATCTGTCATCAAGGAGCAGTGCGACAGGACAGATTCCCTGGCACTGTACTTGGGAAAACACACCTCTGGCCCAAAAAATGTATTTTTTTTTTTTACTTTGAAAAAAATGGAATAACATGTCTTCCCTTCCAAACTTTCAGAACAGTTTGTCCATGCGGATGTTAACTTTGGATGCACGGATACCCCCAAGACTGAAGGCACGGTCCAGTTCAGGCTGAAGTACAAAGTGATGTTTGCAGGTTGGGAACAAACTGGTTGTGGTCAGGTAAGGACTCAGCCCTTCCCGTTGTCTGTACCTGAAGCTGTTTCTGTCTGTCTGCCAAAATGGGTGGACAATACCAAGGGAGCAAGTTTTCTTCTTGATATTTTTGTCATTTTCTCTTCCCTTATCCTTCAGAAATACTGTCAGAATTAGCTTCCTTGTTGGTATTTCAGGACATCTGCATCTGATTCCAGGTGGAATCAGAATGATTGGAAAACATTGAAACAAAGAATGAACTATTCTTTTAATGAAAAAGAAGACTCTTGGGTCGGAGTTGGAGGCTTATTTAATTTTTTTTTCTTTAATCTAAACCAAGATTCTTCAAACCTTAGATCTCAACCAACATCTTTACCCTAACTAGAAAATAGGTCCCGATAGGTCTCAGGTTTAGCAAAGCTTCTTACCTGAAGTTTTGTCTGAAGTGGAAGAAAAGTGAGTGCATCTGTTTGGGTTTCTTTTTTTTCCAGCCATTTTTGGTTTGTTCGTTTCATTTACACAGGCTAATGATAAATTAATAGGATAAACCAAAGGTCTTGCTGGAACAGCTGTAAACTCAAAGCAGGAAGTCATTCAAAGCCTCCAAAACCTGGTTGTATAATGCTGGAGGAGTTAATGATGAAGAACCAAATCCTCAGCTGGAGAAAAAATTGGCATAGTTTGCTTGAAATACATGAGTTCCACTGATTTACAGCAGTTCGGGATATGGCCTGAAGTGTCTCGCTGTTCTGCTTTGTTTGCATTTTAAAGTGATCTCTGCTGGTTTCCTAATGGTTTTGTCTCCTATCGATGTATTTGTGGGATGCCAGTAACCAAGCCGGTCTCCAGCAAGCGCAGATGGTAGAGCATGGAAAAGCACTAGCTCTGTTTCCTGGGAAAATCTTTTTCTAAGAATTTCAGAATAGCACTGAGGCTATTCCTACTCCTGCAAAGGTTTCTGTGGGCTGACAGCTGGTACTGCCGTCAGATCTAGTATCTGAGGTTCGTCTGTGCTCTTCTAAACATGAGGCGGTTTAATTTTGGAGTGGCTCAAAGATGATCTTGCATTGTAGAGGATATGTATTAGCTTTCTGACCCTGTTGAGAGGCAAGTGCTGGAAAAAAATAGCCCAGGAAGATGAAGGAATCATGGTGACTAGAGAATTTGAAGGACAGATTGGAGAACACTCTTCGGGTACAGCACTGTTGGGGTTGATCTTCTCTTGGACAAGTGGGATTGACTCAAAATGCTGGTTGTGTTCCTCTGCAGTCATACATTTTCCAATACTAAAATTAACCCATCTTGAAAGATTGCTAAATTTACCGAGAAAAAGAGAGAATAAGAAGCGAGTTAAACATTTGCTCTTTGGCAGAGCCAGAGCTTTGTCAGTCAGCCTAACCCAGAGATAGTCTTTCTTCTGCTGATTGTATCACCTGATGATCCCAGCATCATCTGGATCTCCAGTCTGTTAGCAAAAAATTGTTAGCAGCGGCAGAGAATATTTTCTTAACCCTTATTATAAAGGGGTTTTAGTGGAGAACACATGAGCATTCAGCTCTGCTTTTGCCTGAAAATGAAAGACTGAAAAATTGGAGGAAACAACCTTGTTGCAATTAAGCATAGGCAAAATTGCCCACAGTTATTTGCAGCTACTAAACTGGAGGCCACTCTCTGAAAGCCAGGCTATCAGACAAAGCAGCTCCTTCCAATTATATCCTACTGGAGGGGACTCCTAAGCTGCCAAGATTCATGGAGGAAAGCCATTTAGAAAAATCGTGACAAACTTCTCCCCATGGGGAAAAAAAAAAAAAAAAAAAAAAAGCTGCTTTATCGAAGTCTAAACATTTCTTGGAAATATGCCAAGTGCAAAAATATTTCCATAAGGAAGGTTTATGAGATCCAAAGAGAAATTTCACAAAGCAGGAGAGAAAGAGAGACAAATAAACAAACAAACAAACTGAGTGACAGAGGCCAATTGTAAAAGTGGGTAGTTAGGGAATAGACCTGAGTCTCAGAAAACAAGGCTGAATCCCCAGATCCCAAAGAAGGAGCCTGAACCTGGGCATCCCTCACCTGAAGTAGGTCTGGGCAAAGCTGAAAGGTAACAGTTTTGGTTCAAATGGAAGCGGAAACATAAATATGCCCTGCATTTCGTGTATTCCTCCCCAGCCAAGAAAAAGGATCTATTTAGTTTTACCACTTCTCATAACCCCTTTTCAACTTCAGCTAGGACATCACCTCAGTCTCTGTTACCCATTGTGTGCAGCGTGCAACAGCCCAGTCTTTAGAGAGCCGAAAGGGACTAGCAGGACCTCAGTCACCTTGCTTAACTTGTAGATAACTAGAGGAACTGTCCTGGGTTCAGTTTAAGTTCATTATCACCAGCAGCTCGTGGGAGGGGCCACAACTGGGATAAACAACCCAGCCAGCCAGTGGGATAGTCCATATTGAGTCCTGCTCCTATATAAGGGGAGGGCTGGCCCAGGGTGGGGGTGTCTGTTTGCAGCTTGCTTCAGTGTGGCCAGAGCAGAGAAAGTTGGCACCTTGGGTACAGGTAGAGCCTTTCCAGCTTCTATCACTCTCTTTGTCCATCATCTCATGAGTACTGTCATTACGACTGTTGTTTTCTACTCTCTTGGTGTTATTTTATTAAGCTTATCTCAACTCTTGGGGTCTCACCTTTTTTTCTTCCTCCCAATATTCATTCCCATCCCACAGGAGGGGATGTGGAGGAGAGGGGGGGAGCGGTGGGTGAGCAGCTGTGTGGTGTTTAGCTGCTGGCAGAGACTAAACCATGACAGGAACCAAAACAGCCTGCCCGGATGAGGAGGTGGACTGAGCGCCTTGCTGAGGCCTTTGAGATTTAAAATCTGTGAAATCAGGAGGGTGGCAAGTTAAGGTGTGGCACCTGGATGCAAAGAAAAAAACATGCTCCATTGGAGGAACCAGGGATTTTTCATTTTGATTTTGGAGGGTTTTTTTGTATATGATAATTTGTGGGGAGCAGGAAGACAAAATTTCCAGCGTGTTATGTTCTGGATTCTGTGACTGGAATTTGCTGTTTCTAAATGGATTTGGTTCAAAGCGAGTTTTGATTTGGAAAATGGGGTTTGTGTGTGGATATATTGTAAAAGGTGATAGCAAGGTGGGTAGGAAGCTATGAGTCAACAAGGAAATAACATAGAAGTCATTGTAACAGATTACTTTGTACAACTTGTTCTGTTTTTTTCCCTACATTATTGGTTCATACTGTCCTTAACATTTAGATTTTCATCTCTTTGCTCCTTTTTGTGAGAGGAAAACTATGTTAGGCGTACATGGAGATGTTTCCCATCTGCTTGCAGACGCACCGTGCCTGCTTTCTGCTAGGGGCCTGGCAGTTCTCAATGTTTAAATGAAACTGAACCCACTCCATTTGCTGGATGGGTAGAATCCAAGGAGCAAAAATGAACATTTCTCAGTGCTGGCGATTCTGTTATGGTGCGTTGAGCTCTGAAAATACTTCCAAACATCCGCTGCAGTTTCCGTTCTTGAGAAGGAGCCCTTTCTATTAAGACCGAGAATTAAGATCCAAAGCCATTCAAGAGTCACATGCTCATTTTTATTTTGTGCAGAAACAGAATTATGATTTCCATTTTCCTGGCCTCCTTCCCATTAATTCCCTTCCTTCACCGTACAACATATGCATCTCTTTCTGATCGTGCAGCACCACGGTGCTTCGCCATACATTGTTCAGCGTGGGCTGCCTCCATCCCAGGATGGTTGCACTTCAGCTGGAGGTGGGAAGCACGAGATTTGCTGCATTCACCCCAAGACTGAGGTTTTGCTGGGCATTGTTAGTCACCGCTTCTGGCACGCTTTGAAATACTCAGATGTGTAGGGCTCTGCTCTACTTCTTCTTTATAGGCAACCCAGCCAACATCCAGCAGTGCCATCCAAACCCTCGAAACCACCCCAGTTCTCTGCTTGTGCAAATCTCATCTGTCTCTTCTGATTCGCCTGCCTCTGAAAGGTTTGTGCGTTTTGCAGGGAGTATGGAGGCGGAGGGTGGGGGTGGCAGGGAAGATGAAGAACTCGGTGATATACTGAGTATATAGAACAGTGTATAATATACTGAGTGATGTAACAGCGAGAGAGCTAAGTGAATGCTACTGCCTTGTGATTTACTGCTTGCAAATGGCTTCTCTTCTTCTGAAATACTGTTAATTTAATAGACAAACATCCGTGGATAAAGGCTCGCCAGAGACGCAATTGATGGGATAAACATCGAGAGATTAAAGACCTGTGGGCAAAGTGTATAATTCTGTTATTAAAATCCCAAAGTGCTCCCTTAAAATTAGACCCTAGCAAAGGAAGAGGAGTGGAAAACCTGTGCTTAAAAGGGAGAGTTATTGTGTTGAGCACTTCAGAATCATTTGCTAAGCAAAGTTAAAGTGAATAATAGTGCCGAGCTGGGTCTTCCTCTTGTTTTCCTCCTGCTGTCCCTAACTATCTAAGTGGTATCAAAGAAACCTACTTATTAGCTCTATGTTGAGAACATTTTCCAAAGGCAGCCTGAAAGCCGTCAGTGACAGCATTTCTGTGACCTCCTGATTGCAGCACACGCAGTGTGGCTGCTGTTAGGCCCAGGAGATGGATGCATTTGCGAAGTGTGTCCCATGTCATTATATCCCAGCTCCTGAATGAGCATGGCACTCCAAAGGGTGCTTGTTAGGGTTCAGTTCTGCAATATCTAGTGATTTCAGTGAGGTCAAGCTGTCAGCAGACTAACTGCTGCCCAGCCTCTGACATAGTCTATGCCTAAAAAGCACCATCTCAACAAGGAGGCCATGCGAAAAGAGTTATCACCACCAAACTGGACAGACAGAGGAAGCTGAGACATACAGATCTCAATCCGCTGGGTAATCCCATCTGAACAAACCTAGCTCTTGTTTTTTTCAACACCATCAACTGGTTTCACTGCAGATTTCCTAAACAATAGACCAAGGTGGATGACTTGGGCTTCCTCAGTATTTAAAACCCTCTCTGATGCTTCCCCTGCACCCAGAGCAGTGCTGGGTGAGTCTTTTCTGATGTACAGGTCCTACAGACAGCTAATTTGGTTTTCTTGGATCAGAGAAGTTCCTGATCTAAAAGAGAAAATGTGAAAGAGAAAATTGCGATGACATATAGGAGGGATTTGAGGAAGACCACTGTAAATAAAGCAACGGAAGTCTGCATCCCTTGCCAGCAGTCACATTGGCTGGAGGGACGTTACTGTTGTTACCAAGAAACCAACAGCTCAGCAGTGGGAGGTGAGCATTAGGTAGCCAAAGACA
Source organism: Baryphthengus martii (assembly GCA_013396935.1). Lineage (NCBI taxonomy): Eukaryota > Metazoa > Chordata > Aves > Coraciiformes > Momotidae > Baryphthengus > Baryphthengus martii. The sequence continues at coordinate 1,942,515 of VWZK01008996.1, read as the reverse complement.
AAGGCTCTGCTTTCTGCCTGACTGCCAGATGTTCTGCCTGCTTCTGTTAGATGAGCAGTACTGGTGATATTCTGTGGGTGCAGCGGGTAAATAAATGATGAAGACTTAGCTGCTTCTGCTCTGGATAATATATTTGGGTACAGGAGAGCTTTTTTTTGACAGAGAGCTTCTCTGGGTGTAACTACTGATTAGATAGTCCTTTCACTCTGAAAGAATTTTTAATGCTTTGGTAAAAAATCAGAATTTCTCTTTCAGTGTACATTCCTATTTTCCCACTTTTTTTTCTCTAAGATTTACTGAAAAATCCATGTTTTCCTATGACTTACGATGGGAAAATTCTGAAGAAAATAATTTTTTACAAATCTCCAACAGTTTTCTTCCTGAATATACACAGAAGTATGGGGGGACTTTGTTTGTGTTTTTTGTATGTGGGAAAGATAACACACATTAAGGGGAAGGACAGTTCTTTAATACTGAAAAAGTCAAAATACTCTGCTACCACAGACTAAACAGCTGTCTTCAGTTGAAATTTCACTGAAATCAGTGTTTGTTCCTGTAGCACATTTTGATTTTGACAAATGAATGTTTTTCCAGTGGGAGAACATTCCGTCAAGATGCCAGCTACTTCTGTGATTGCTGGAAATGAAGTTTGTTTTCCATGAATATGTATCCTGTGGTTGAATTCCTGGGTGTGTAGTTGATTAGGAACTCCAACAGAATCGTTTTTTTTAATGAAGCTTGAGAGAATTTAGTATTTTCGAGGCTGTTGTTCTCTATATTGCATTTGATTAAAGACGGTCAATCAGCTCAAAAGTTCTTGGTAGGACTATGAGGTGGAGTAGGTAGATAAAGGTGTTCTTACATGTTTGCAGATTCAAATATAGAACACGATTTTCATAGGAAATTGGGCCGATGGGCACCTTTTAAAGGTTAATTTTGGCTCTGCTTTGATTGAGATCTGTCATGTTTTCCAGCTGGACACTAGAGACGTGAATGGTCTCTTCACACTAGAAATCTCCCTTACTGCCCAGATGCTTCCAGTGAACCCAGTAACACTCGGGAAATCAGTGCCATAGACCATCTCATACCGTGAGTGTCTCCATGAGTGGATCGCTCCACTCCTTGTTTTGTGCAAGGACATTACACAAGGACACAGCCATAGCACGGCTCCCTGCGGGCACGTCTTTTGGAGCTGCATTAGGAGAGAGTGGAAGAGAACCCCCAGATTAACAATTGTCAAAGACAAATTACTCCAAAATCAACCGATCATGACAAAAGGCACTTTACTAGGTATTAGTCACATATCACTAATAGCAATCTTAGACTCTATAAACATGCTTTTAATGACCAAATATTATTTAATGTATGCCGAATCTCACAGTAAGTGGAAATTAAATGGACAATTTAGTGTATCACCTCTATGCATAGGCTCAGAAGCATTTCTCCAGCGGATAAACATTGACAGTAAAGCTGTTGTTCAACAGAATACTACAGCTGCCAGATGCTAAAGGTTTCGGCCTTTGAACGTGTCATCCCAAAGAAAAAGGTTGACATTTGCTGTTACCCTGGCATATATTCTGTAGCAAAGAAAAAAAAGGTATTTCAATTCTGTTCTGAAGGCAATAAGGGCTGGTGGGTAAAGGAGAGGACAAAAAAGATATAGAAGGTCCCTGTTTCCACGCCTGTATTTGGTCAAATGAGTGGCCATGTCCTGTTAATCTGCTTTTCTTTTATTTTTTTCTTTTATTTTTTTTTTCCTCACCACCCTTCTCTTCTGTGCAACAGTTTACACACTTACCTGTCTGCAGTAAATTATGCTAGCAGCTCAGTCAGGTACCAGCTCTGACATTGAGACCAAGTTGTAGCAGGAGCGGAACGATTTATTTAACTTTCCTTGGCATGACACTGTCGGTTAGAAATCGTATGACACCTCCCACCTCAGAAGAAAACATTTCTGTGTGTCTGCTGCTTCTAACTTGTATTAGTTCTGCGAAGTGACACAGCCATGAAAAGTATTAAATTAATTTGGCATGCAAGACAGAGAGCACCTGTTAACTCTCTGGTACCATACTGCGTTTGCAGAGGTGGCTGTTAAGAAAACAAATTTCTTTTTTTTTGATTTGTAGACTGAACAAATTTAAACTGGAGTACTTGAACAGTCACTGAACCTCATTGTGCCTTTTGTTTAAAGACCAAAAAAGGAGCCGCTCTTCTCCAGAAAATGTTTTAAATACAGTGAACTCTCTGCAATTCTACAGTTCTTCCAGACTCCAGCATATTGCAAAAATACTGTTAAATTCAGGTAGTCCCACAGTTATTGTAGATCGAGGAGCCAAGGCGTGGTATTCTTGCTCATGTCGAGGTAAATCAGCGGAAAAAAAAAGTCAAGATGAGGCAGGAAATGAAAAACAGCCCCAGATAACTGTGCCAGGAATGTCCCAAGGCAGGCTGTATTCACATCAGGATTCCTTCTCCTTGAGTGATTTGGAGGGACATTTGCATTTAAAACTAAACCAAATTAAGGACCTTCAGCAGGTCTCCCATATTAATGAAAATTTCACTCCTCAATACCTTCCTTCTTTATCTGTGCTGCGATCCCAATGTATCATCAAAGCTAGAGCTTCCAGTGGAAAAAATGCTGCAAAAGAATTCCTGCAGGCAGACACAGTGTGCAAGGTATTCTCCTGTGGGGAGAATATTTACAACCCAAAATCAAAATAACTGGCATGCACCATAAAACTTCCCAACTCAAGCTTCACCTGCAACCCTGCAAATTCTAAAGGTGGCACATGATGCATTTCCCACTCTCCCACTTTTGGAGAATTCATTTAAGATTCTTTGAATAAATGTCCAAAGAGAGGGCGCATGAGCAACTGTTAACTCCTTGTGCACTGTGGTGGCACCTGAACCAGAAGACAGCCCAGTCACGACTGTGAGCAGTGGGTTATATCCTTCTGATAACCTGCTCTGAAATAAACTCCCAAGAGTCTTCCCACTATCTGCTCAGGCTCTTAGACACAAATCTCCAGTTTATCCATAAAACCACAGTGATGAGCTGGGGGGAAAAAAAATTGAATTTCCTTCTGCTTCCTATCTTAATATTTTAGTTTGTCCCCTTGCAGAGGCTTGTCTCCATGCACAGAAGCCATAAATCTGACTTGTCACTTTTATGATTATTAGTGGTTAGACCTGATGAATATTGATATGTGGCAAGCGCTCTTTCGACATTAAATACATTTGCCAATTTTCCTCCTCCAAACTCCACCCGTTAATGCTTCATCCAATATGAATCAATATTGGTTTAATAATTAACATGTTTAAACATTTTTTAATGTATATTTCATGATGAGAAGATCTATGTTTATTTTATGATGATAAAATATTTAGGGCCCAGGGAATTTTAACTGTGCTGTCATCACAGTGTTAGTTGGGCCCTTTTCACTCTGCCTGAGGGGGCATCTCTCTGTCTCTGCTGAAGCTGGAAAGGTTTCAGCTCCTTGTGCAGAAGGTCTGTTTATGTGGAACTGAAGTTATCTGAAGTATGTGGTGGGGCTGGAAGGGAGGGACTGCCGGTGGAATTGCTGCTGCGGGAGAGTGCCCGCTGTCAGCAGCGCGAGCGGCAGCGCTGGAGACGGACAGGGATCTGACCTAGAGAGACTTGTAATGGGTTCAGCTTCAAAAGCAATTCAGATGAGAAGTTCAGACTCTTGGAAAACATGGACAAAAGCGAGCAAGGAAAAAGAGAGAGAGGGACTAAACGTGGCACTGGGAAGGCTTTAAAGAGCCCATGGTGCTTGCTGCATAAGTGGGGGTTTACTCTTGAAGCCAGCAGGCCTGACTTTCTGCCGCTGTTTCTGTACTGGTAAAAGCAGGTGTTAAAACAAGTTTCCTGAAGTGGGAAGGTTTTGTGGGAGTTGAAAACCTCCCTATATAAGCAAAGGGGTTATCCCTTAGCACCTATGTAACAGCAGAGGGTCTTAAGGGCCTGACAAGGAAGAAAAATAATTGTAGGTTGAAAAAGGCTGAGCTCTGCTCAGCGATGTCTGGCTCCTCAGAGACTACAAGACCTGACCACTGTATCACATTGTCCTTTTTTCATTGGTCCTCTGCAGTCTCAGATCCATGTAAATGGCATTCAAGTGATGCTTTGGCTTTGCGCTGGCTCTTTCTCAAGGGTGAATTCTGCTCTGGCTGCTCAGGGCCACCAGGGAATCAGGGATAATGAACAGATTGGCTCTGAAGTCACTGAAATCTGGGTGAAGGTTTCCTATGAGACCGTGATTAATGTGATAAAGATGATTACGTTTATTTCCATGTATTTGTGGAAAATTATTCAACTGGTCACAGTCCACTGGTTCCTGATGTTCCACTTCTGGGCAGCAGAACAAATATATCTTGTAGTACATCTGATCTGGCTCTAATCAGGTACCAGCGCTGACAACAGCCTTCTCTCAGATGGATTGGAGGAGCGCTGCAAGCCATTTTCAGCAGGGCTGCTGATTGCAGGAAAAAACTTCATGCAAGATTTGCTGTGGGACACGTTTATTTCAAAAATGGATTTAGGAAAAAAAAAAAAAAAAGAACTTCTCAAAGTCATGATGTCTCCTGAGAAGAGATTTCCTTGTCAAGGTGTGTTCATTTGATAGCACATCCAGAAGGTGGAAATGTAATGTGGTTTCACACTTTACTTTTTGAGCCCGTGTAAACTTCTGACATTCACAAAAACCAGAGTCTTGCAGCTTAACTATGCAATTTGTGAAGCTATTAGGTACTTCATGGAAGAAAAAAATCCATCAAGGGCATTAAACCCAAAGATAACACCTATGATTCAGGCAGTCCCTGAGCTGTTGATCACTGGAGGCTGAGAAAGAGTAGGAGAGAAATATTGCTACTTCCCTGCCCTGTTTATGTAGTCCTTCCTACCGGCAATTTTTGGCCACTATTGAGCATAGGGTACTGGGCTAGGTGGACTTTTCATCTGACAAAGCTTTTATTCCTATGGAATGAAGTGTGAAACAGAGCTGAGGGAAAATCAGTTATGACGTTGCTTTCTGAAAATACCCCGTGTTTTGATGAGCTTAAAAGTCTTTCTGAAAAACAGAGAGGAGAACGTGGATATTTGCACGTCCTGTTTGACATCAGGGAACTTCCTGCAAGACTCGCACAAATAAATTTTTAGAATAAAAAAAAAACATCCCCAAAACCCCCACCCTGACGGGTTTCAAAGGTTTTATTTAACTTCATTGTGATTATTTTCCACAGCTCTGGTTAGGAGTAGCAATTATATTAATCCAGCTTCTCCAGGTTGTTAATCCTAGTAAAGCAACCTGTTGCTTGGAAGATCGTACGTTGTTAAGGAGCTCCCTGAGAACATTTATTCATGCTTAGGGAGTGCATTCCTAATGCATGCACTTTTCATTTAGGCTGCAATTCACCCCTAGGAAGGGGGGGCTGTGCTCAGAGCCTAGATATCACTTAATTCACACTTAAACCCTGCAAATCAGAGGATAAAATGAAATCCAATGGAAAACTCTACTGATGTGGTTGGGAGACCTCAGCGCAGCAATCAGTGGGGTTTTGGGTGAGAAAAAGAAGATCACCGAAATGAAAATCACTTCCTCTGAATTTGATGAATCTGAGGCGGTGTGAGAGATGGGAGACAGAAGAGAGATGCTCGCGTAGTTATAGGAGCTTGTATATTTATGCTCCAAAGCTGAGTGCATACTGTAAATCGGATAAGACAAATAAATTGCACCCAACGAGCAGTGAAAGCAGGCAACAGCATTCATGCGGAATCTCAATTTACACCACAGCTGGGGTCCAGAGAAGCTTCGCTAAGAAAGCGGGGGTCTGAATCACAATCTGCTTTCCCCCCCCCCCCCTCATTTTCTCTCAGTTTTTCAGCATAGTCGGTATGCTCCAGTGAGACTGGTAATACAGCGCTATGAGGCTGAGAACCAGTCACCCAGGGCTTGCAAAGAAGCGTCCCGCATCCGAGGGCGCGTTCCACATACTGCTAATAGCCTAAGAAAGATTTACATGGGCACGGTGCTCTGACATGGATTGCTGTCATTTCCATGTTAATACGCCGCTGTTCACCAGCCAGCAACCTTTGTGCTTGTAAAATGCTCCCGTGGCTTCGTCACAGCAGAGCGGCTCCGAGGCTGAGCCAAGCAGACCTGCTGCCTAATGGCCATGGTGATACGTTCCCCATTTTCTTTTTCTTTAAACCTACCAAGGAAAAATTTTAAGTTTTGTTACTCTGAACATGTTTAATAGTCTTCATAATACGGCTACATCCTGAACCCCTTGCAGACTTTTCTACCACCTGCTTCTCGTGAGGTCCATGCTCTGCTGCTGCTGGGACACTTGCTTAGCTGAGGGTCTGCCAGCAATGGGCTCCTGATGCTGTGGACAAACACTGTAGGATGGCTCATCTGCACACCAGGGCTGGGATGCACCTCTTCTTACTCTCAGCAGCTCCAGCACAACGGTCTCCAGCTGAGCTAGCTGTCTAGACTCCCCTTCTAGTTGGAAAAGAGAAACAAGCAGTTCCACAGCACAATTCATCTGACTTGTTTCAGACATCTGCCTTAGAAAGAGATTAATTGGGCCCTAGAAGTGACAGTTCCTCTGCCTTGATCATAAAGGGAGGCTCACCAACCTGCAGGGATGCAGACCTGTGAGCTCCAGATGTCTGTACACAGCCAGATAAATCCCGGAGTCCATGCCTTGTACTGATACAGCCCAAAGACCCTCCACTCTGGGGTGTCAAGCAACACCCACAGTTGTGCCCTTTCATGAAACAAGATCTCCTCTGCTTGAAGAAGTGTGAGGTCCCAGCTCGGAGGCTCCCAGTGCCTCATTTCTCTTGATCACAGTGGTTTGCTATGACAGATATTCCGATCTGTCCCTGTATAAATCTCTTCTGAAAAGCTGTCAAGCCATATAAGAAAGAAAGATGGAGCTCCTTCTTGCAAAGTGCTGACAGGGTGCCGCCGTGAACCAGCACAACAACAGGGCACTGTGCACAAGCCGGCCGCTTCTCTTCCCTCACAAGAATCTTGTCCCTTTGCTCAGCTCCTTCTATTTCCAGATGAAGCATGAGAAGGCTTTTTGGAGTGGTGGTTTTGTGTTTTGGTTTTTTTTTTTTCAGTCCAGCAATAGAATGCAGGTTTTTTTTTCTCCTGATGATCGTCTTATCATATTTAAATCAGTGTTTGATGCAGTTCTGCTCTTGCCAGGTGTTTGTTTGGTTTCTCCTATCCCTGACTGCAAATATATTGTTGTTTATAGACATGTTTCCAGGGGAGGTTTTATTCGGTGGCAGCAGACATTGTCCCCTGGAAAGTCCTGATGCAGATTGAATGCTGATTGTCCTCATGTGTTAGGAAATATTTTAGTTCAGCTCTCTACAACCTGCTCTTCCTAAGTGTCTCCAGCAAGCTACACTCCCAGTTTCTGCTTCAGCTCTTCCCAGAAGCCTCGTCACCCACTGGTCCCAGTCTCCTCAGTGCTGGCTCAATATTATCCACACTGACCCGTTTATGAGAGTTGTGTGACATCTGACAACATATTCCTAAAGAAAGAAGCAGGGCAAGCCCAAGAAGAGAGAAAGTGTTTTTAACCCTTCATCGGTAGAGGTGCCTTTTTTTGCACACCTCTATCCAAACCCTTCCATGGTACTCAGATGTCACTGAGGGCACGAAGGCATAAGGGAAATGGTGAAATTGTTGAATCACAGGATTTGAATGCTGTGGACCTGAAGGTACATGAGCCACCTTCCTCCACAGGCACCTGTGTGTACTGTCTTAGAGGGCTCAAACATGTCCTTTCTTGCAGGTGCCGCTCTTCAAACTGGAGGAACTAGCCAACAATCAGGTATTTTGGTCATCAGACGTCCAGCTTGGCTCCTTGCTGTTACCCATAGGCTGTGTGCGGTAAGCAGTGATGTACATTCAATCAGAAACCTCCTCTTCACACAGGGGCTTCCATGTTTTGCTGCTGACATGCTCTCTGCAGGCACACTGGCTTCAAAACCAAGTCTGATCTAGGAATGCCAGGCACGTCCTGCTGTACCTGCTGCATCAACTGGACATTTTTATAGGGAGAGTATATACATCAAACACACACCTATAATGTGGAGACACATGGAAGGGGGTCAGGTGTACTCACTCACGCAGGCATCCACATACAAATGCAGCGGGACACGCTAGCTGAGCAACCATACATTTATTTGCTGGATAGTAGTCCTGCAAAGATCTCCAGTAAGCGCATACACGTGGTCGTGGTCTCCTCTCCATGCACAAACGTGGACACACAAACTCTCCCCTGGATTTTTGTGCTGTGCAGTATTCAGGGGTGAATGTATCTGGTCTGTCTCCCAAATCTATCACATTCCAGGACTTTATCCAGAGTCCTTCAATGAGGTTTCAAATGTTTCTGTGCGTGTTTCAATCAGTTCAGGCATGTCAGACAAGTAAGTGCTGTGGAGATACCTGCAAATTACACCATCTGGCTGCCTCAGTGAGCCAGATGAGAGGCAGACTGCAGGGAAAGGCAGAATCCAGACTTTCAAGGAAGGAGGGGAACATAAAACTAACCATTTGCAGAGGATGAACACTTTACTGTGAGGTTGTTTAGAGTGATTTTTAAGGTTTACCCATTTCATTTTATTAATCAAATCTGATAAGTGTGAAAGAATTTTCTTTGGAGTGAACTTAGTTCACTGGAAGATCATTTCCAGCTTACCCTTCATGCTTTGAGTAATGCCATGAAATGTCCTGTGCAGCAGAATCTGCAGATTCTCAGGTCTGGGCCTCTCAGGTTAAGAAATGGTTCATCATGGGATGACAGTGGGTTCAGTATAACTGATATAAATAGATATCTCTATGGGTAGATAACAGATGACAGGGCTTTTTTTCCCATTTTAGAAAGAATATAGGTAAATTTTCATGCATGAGTCTGCATGAAACCATGTCACTTCCAGCTAAAGAATGGGTTGGGCTGGCTTTTTGTATTTGTATACAGCATTTCAAGTTTCTCATTAAAAAGAACCCCCCTCATGTCATCTTTGCAAGGTGGCTTTAAATCCGAACTGGAGGATTATTATGGGGGGAAGGGGTATTTTCAAGGGAGATAAATTGTTTTCAGACAAAGCAGACCTTTTCTTTCAGAAAGTTTAAAAGGAGTGGGAGGAAAAAAGGGTTTCTGCTACAAAAATAGAGAAAACCAGTTAATCAGGCTCGGACTGGGATGTCTGGATAACCCTCTGACTGGGAGCAGGCACTCAGAGGCAGGCTCGCTTTTCCAGGTTGAGGGGCAGGAACAGCCAGGGACACAAGAGCTTGTGTGAGCCCGAGCGTTTGTCCTTCTTCCCGTACCCCATTCCTGAGCTTGTCCCAATCTGAAAGAGAGATGCTGTGCTGGGAGGTGCCGGCAGCCCCGTGGCTGAGCTATAAATCTCACTCAGTCAGAGAGGAAGATTTATACTCACAGCTTGGAAACAACGCCTGTAGCACAGGTACACACACACACTTACGCACACACACATTCCCGCCTGGTGTAAACCGGCAGCTTTGCCAAAACTGAGACTTAAGAGAAGGTGCAGTCCCAGGAACGGCTAAATTGCTTTCATGACTTTCCAGCAGCGTTTTGAAGACAAATTGGGGGCTTGTGTTTTAAATGTATCCCAAATTTGCATTTTGATTGGCTAACAGGCCATGCAAATTCCACAGTAAAGTACTGATTTGTCAAAGGCATCTGACAGTTTTCAACAATTGCTGAAATGGCTTTAAAGCAGACCTGTGAGAGCTAGGGAGACGAAAAAAAATAATCAAAAAACCTCTGCCTGATGAGTGAGTTCTTTCATCTGCTAAAAGCTCTCCAAGCCCACAAGCCTCAGGCTGACTTTAAATAGAGTCAATGGAGAAATATCTTCTAGACAGGGGAATGATGAAGCCCTCCAATAGTCTCTCTCCTTTTCATTCTCTTTCTCTCTCTCACACGTATTTACCTTTCCTCTCTTCCTCCCTCCAGAAAAAGTCCTATCCAGACTGGTGCTGGGCACCCTCACTTCTCATGGAAATTAGCGCAGTGTCTGCCGTTTGGCCTCTTCTGAGGTTGGTCTTTGGGATGGTCTTGCAGCCACAGGGTCACGAGAGCTTGTCCAATTGTGAACGGTGTTGAGGCTTTAAGGTAATTTTATCAGGAGATAAAGGGATTCTTCAGTTTACACTGTCTTTAAATGAATCACAAGGGATTTTGCCATTCAAACTCAACCTGTTTCTGGATTCAACCAAGAGAAATATTTCCTAAGGACACAGGGAGTCATTAAACTGCCCTGGAATACCACCTGGCAGTGTGAGATGAAGCTCCCACAGCAGGCCACTGCACAAGCACTTCAGCCAGAGCAAACAGACTTTGAGAGGCAGTGACCTTTTGCTAGTTTGTCACAACATTTTGGGGAGATATAAGGGAACAGAAAGAGTCTAGGATTTTCTAGGGTCATAGAGTTGTGCTGGGTTATCTGCGAACATTTTTGTAAGTTCAAAAAATGTTCATAACCTGAAGCAAGCTGCAAAACTAAAACTTCAAGTCCTCTGCAAAGTCAAAATGATCAAAATAAATATACAAACCAGATCTCTTTTGGTCAAGTGAAACTTTATCTTTCGTTAGGGTGTAAACCTTTTTCTTTCATTTTGTCATGTATTGACAAAGCAAACAAAAAGCCCTTCGATCCCACAATTTGCTACGCTATAGCATGAGAAAGGCATTGCAAACCGTCATTTTCTGCATTGTGCAGGAGATAACCTTTGGACAGTTTCCAACACATCCCCCCTCCCAAATCTTTGAGTGAAGAAGGTATTGAAACTGGCCCTCTCTTCATTTAAAAAAAAGTTTTCAGTGAATTTTGAGTTTGGGTTGAGAGAGTCCTGAGACAGTTGCAGCCTGAGAAGCGTTTAAAAGAATGATGGATACTGAAAACTGGAGTTTCAAGCTACCAAGGCTTCAAATTGATCCTGACTCCAGAGATTTCAAGGTCTCACCCACTGCTTCTCTGTGTGAAAGAAGTCAGCTCATCTGTGGGTGCTGTGTTTCGGATCAGCCTGCTGACCTCTGTGGAGCCCTCAGGGCGTCTTCATGCGCAGTGACATAATAATGATGGATAAGCATCATTTACCATTTTGGGGGAGAGGCAGAGCAAAAAACAATGTTTCCCAGGCCTGCCCCAAACTGTGGAACCTGGCTCTGCACCGACCTGTCCCCTTTCCCAGAGCAGTGTGCAACTTCTCAACCCGACAGCACATTCCTCTCCCTGCCCTACAGCTTAGCTCTGATACCCCAATGGCTCCTATACTTTTGACCTCACAAGCATTGCACAATCTGCCTACGAGCCTGTTCCTCCACCTGCTTCATCTCAGTGAGGCAGCATCAGCCTTAGGCAAACTCAACTGTGAAGAAATGACTATGCCTGGAGGCTGCAAACCTTTTGAGATGTGTATACAGACTCTACCAGCTCCAACAGGCATTTTTATCTACTTGCTCCACTTCTCTTGCTCTTTGTGGTGGGTTGAACTTGGCTGGGTGCCAGGTGCCCACCAAGCCGCTCTATCACTCCTCTCCTCAGGAGGACAGGAGGTTGCAGACTGCAGGTAGGGGAGCTGGAGAGAGTTCGGTGAGTAAGCAAGGCAGGAGGTTGCAGGGTGCAGGCAGGGGAGCTGAAGAGGACTTGGAGTTCAAGGCGATGGTGAAGGGGGCAGGGAGTTGAAGGATAAATATCATAGCTGAAGAGATGTGTAGTGTCAGTCCGTGGGTGGGTGGTGTCCTGGAGGCCCAGAAGAGGTCAGAGATCAAAGGGGGAGTGGGTGGGGGGTTGTTGAAGCCAAGAGAGTATAGCAGGAGATGTTAAGGAGGTGAGAGATGAAGAGTGGGTGGTAGATGAAGGCTGAGGGGGAGTAGGAGGTCCAGAAGGGTAGAGGCTGGGAGAGTGGAGACTGGCAGGGTATGGGAGGCTGTGGAGTTGTGGGAGACTGAGAAGGGTAGAGGCTGGGAGTTTGGAGGCTGGCAGGTTGTGGGAGAGTGGGGTGTTGTGGGAGGCTGAGAGGGATAGATTCCAGGAGAGGGAGACCAGGGATGGGAGGGAGCAGTAGATGGCTTCAGTATGCATGGCGGTTGCTTCGGAATACAAATGTTGTCATAATTAATGCCCCCCTCCCAGCTCCTCTTCCTTTCTCTTAGCTTCTATTGCTGAGCAGATGCCATATAGTATGGAATGTACCTGTTTGAGTCAACTGTCCTAGCTGTGTCCCCTCCTAAGCTCTTGCCAACCATTTGTAGCATGGTGCGATTCCCAAGTGCCTCGTGACTTGGAATCTGAGTGGCCCATGGGGATGGTGAATGTTCTCTCCATGCTTGTTGCAGGTGAGATCATTCCACGAGAATAAGGAGATTAGCTGAGTCTGGCGTGGAGGTGCAGAGAAGGAAGAGATTAGTCAAGGGCTCCATCCCAGAACTAATAGCCCTGAAGCATCTGATTCTGACCCAGCTCTGCACAACAATGTGTGGTTTTCCAAGCTTGCACCAGCCTGGCATTAGCAATGACTGATGAATCTCTGCACAACTTGTCTCTGCATGCTCTGGATGAGGCCTCAGCACATCACCTCGGTTATCCGCTTCTCCTACACACAGCTCTGGCCTCCCTTCCTATCTCTAGTCACCTCTTGCCCTCTTCTGTTCAACGTGCAGTCCCCAGTCTTAACTCAGCGACTCCTTTCTCTAGTGTTCTTTGTCTATTTAGCCCACGCACTTAAGTGACTTGGTCGTCTACTTAATCCTTAGCTAAGGCCGTTGGAGTTGTATCCTTGAGAGAGGAAAATACACACACAGTATTTTTCTCACTACTTTCCCTCTTTCCTCGTGCGTTCCTCTAGGAGAATTTCCCTTTGGCCTGGGTTAATCAGATGATCCAGCTCAGTGAGTGAGGAGAGCTGCCTCAGGACAAAGTTCAAGCCTTTTTCTCCTCAACAGGTTCTTTGTGACTGTTCCCATTCAGCCTTTACCAGCAGGTATTTAGTTATTGATTTCCCACCTCCATCAGGTGGATGGTGCACACGGATGGCTGGTCTTGGGGCTCATAGAGATTTTCCACTTGGGAATAATTTTTTTTAAGGTGTTGCTCTTGGCACAAGCTGGACACCTTGGTGTGTTAAACACAACGAGGAGGAGGAAGAGGAGGTTGAAAGGAGGGGACTATGTGACTGCCATGCACAACTCAGCGATTAGGACAGGATTGTGCTTTTCTTGTTCTTTCCCATTCTCCCCTCGTGTCTTGTAATGGTCATTGGTAGCAATTTGTGTCTTGCCATCCTGGGCTCTGAGATTCCACAAATCCATTCATTACGGCCCCCAGGAACAAATCCCATCAAATCACCAGTTTATAAACTGCATTTCAGATATGTTACATGAGCACTGATTGCAAATCTGAAGACATTTCCATTTCGCTCGAGGCCAAGATTTTTAATTTAAGAAAAAAAAAAAAAAAAAGTCCCGTCAGGGTCTGTGCAAAGGCTTTTTAGATATTCCAACCAGCACAGTTTATTTAAAAATTCAATAAGGCAATTTTCATGGCAGCAAGGAAAAAGAAGCAGTGCTGGTGTCTGCATAGCCAGTGAGGAGGAAGAAGCAGCCAGCATCTCATCTCCCAGACCCGCTGAAGCCAGACTACACTGCTACCTCATTTTAGCTCTTAACAGCCTATGGCCCCGAACCTGGGGAACTCTTTCTGCTTAACATTTAAACTTCCTCCTGCAGTGGAACACCGATTAGGGCGTGGGGAGAAGAAATGATGTTTTTTGAATAATCCGCTGCCCATAAGTCATATTAGCAAACGGAGAGCAAACATAAATGATCAAATCTGTTTCTGGACTTCATGAGGCTGGTGACAATGGCTAGAGGAAGACAGTGGTTAGCTTTGCATGGATATAGTCGTGGCAAGTGGACAGAAGCTAGGTAGGATGCATGCCAAAAATGAGTTTTCACTGCTTTCTATGAACCCTAAGGGGCTCTTTGGGAAGCAGAAACACATACAGTAGTGCTGTATTTAGACCAGAGGTGAAGAAATATGCTTGGCTACTCTAGACCACATAGAAAAGGTATTTTCTTCTGCCTTATGGCTATTGCTGTCTTGCTATCTATTCCTCAACCAGGTATAGACAACAGGCACGACATCCCCTTGCCTTGTTGAAATATCAGGACACGCTCAAGCTGAATCTTTGGAAGTTTGGGAGGTTCCTATCCCATTGTTGGAAGAGGCAACCAAACCTTAGTGGTACTTCCGGAGAAGAGAACGCAAAGAGACCTCAGCCCCAATACCCACCCCACCAGAGGAGCAGAGACACCTGTGTGACCTCCCCTGTGATAAGTATTCAGGTCTCAGCCCAGTGGCAGAGGAGCTGAAGGACTTTCTGAGCCTGCTGCTAATGAGATCATTAAGACAAACACAGCGATTAGGTGAACATTTCCAGTCAGAAGGATGAGGTGGAGTTTTAATTAAGGCAATTACACTCAGCTGGAAAGGCTCTTTGCAAAAGGCATTTCAAGTCTCTAGGAAGGTGCTGTGCTGACAAGCTGGGTTTAGAGGTGGTGCTACTGATGGAGTATGAGACCTGCTGTTTGTGTGGCCTGCTGGATGTGAGCTACCAATGCTGCTACTGCCTTGCTTGAGAAACCTGGTGCTACATAAGAGAGGTAGGTGATGCTTTGTTGTTGGCAGTGTCGGGGATGAGTTTGTGCTGAAGCATGTCCATTACAGAGAGGACGCTGCTATCTCAGCCCAGGGGAGGTTTTGGAGTGTCAGCACTTTTTTCTCTCCAAAAGAGGACAAAGACTTTTAGCTTCAGAAGTGTTCCCAGGTCAGTAATTTGTGGGGAGTGGCCAGTATCTGTATTGGGTCAGCTGGTGTTTTGTGTTTGTGATTGAGTGGTTTGAGTTTGTTGGGTTTTTTTGTTTGGTTGTTTTTTTCTGAAACCCTTTTAGTGCAGTGATCTACAATTTCTGTATGAAAATCCATTGCAGCTTGAAATTGGGAACTTGGCATGTTGCCAATGTCACACTCGTAACAATTCAAAACTTTTATGAATTGTAGGAGATGGGTCAGAACTGACCCTGGCCTGTAAGAAGCTGGGATTTTGACAAATTGATGCTTCCTTGTATAAGTCTGCACAGAAAATTTCTAATTAGTGCTGGTTGTGTCCACTCCACTCCTTTATTTTTTTTTTTCCACTTTATCTGACTAAAAGCTATTTACAGACCTATCACCCCTTGTTAGAGACCTGTCCTTTACTTCTTTTATAACAGCTTTGCTGAGCATTGGGGGTCCACACTAAGAACATCTCATTGTTTCCTTCTGCTCAGCAAGAAAGACAGAGCAGATCAATGTGACTTACACTTCACCCTTTCCCATTCAGTGCTGCCTCTCATTTTGTTCTGCTTTTAATATCATCTTTATTGCAAGTCTGTTCTAATGCTGCCTGTTTATTTATGGCTATTACTGAGACGATGCTTTAATTGTCGGATCAGCGCCTCCAGTCCATCAGCAAAGGAGCAGGCAGCTCTTTATAAACATCATTTTTTATTTAGCTATGCCACATGCACACACAACACACACAATTAGGAGCAACAATGGTGTTATTCCTGACGAACCCTTGTGCAACGCTTTGTAATCTTACCCCGGCTTGAAAAGGACAGCCTTTGAGTCTGTTTACTGTTCTTTCTGCACTGAGCGTTTTGCCTTGTAGATCTGGAAAAAGGAAATTTAATTAGAGTAGTATTCAGGATGGTTTTTATATATATTTTCTACCAATTAGCATTTCATTAAGGCAGTTAAATTGCATTTGCCAGAGACAGACACAACCCATTGCAGAGCATTATTTTAAGATCTCATTTCTTTTTTTCTCATCTTGCAAGCTGAAAATGAAATCAGGTAGTGATTGATTAATTATTAATTCATTACTGGTGATTGAGTTAGGTTGGAGCTGGTCAGGAGTGTGAGAGAGAGGGGAAAGTGCTAAGATGCAATCGTTGCTTATTTCTTTGGACAACTTTGCAGGAGTTACCTGAGGTTGACAGATTCATCTTAAAGCCAAGCAGAGATGCTGGACTGCCTTGGATGGCCTGACACTGCCTGCTTATGAGTATTTCCTCACCCTGAACCTTTCTGTAGGACAAGGGTGGTAGAAAAGGACTAATAATATCTCAGCAGTATCAATTCTTTGGGCAAAAACAATTGCATTTCTTAGTTAATCCCCCTCTTCCTCATGATGCAGCCAACCAGTGGGATGAATGGTTGCTCTGTTGCTTTTTCTGGAGTGCTGAAGAAACAGGACCCATGCCCACATGTGGTATGCTCCTGCTGGCTGACCCCAGCTGCCCAAACTGCACCTCTGCCTTGCTCTAGAAGAGGGCTGCGCTCTGCCTTCTCTTTCATTTCTGCTTGCTCTGAAGGCTCCTCTCCATCTGTTTGCAGCATGGCTTTGTCTCTCTTCATTGCTCTCAAGGTCACCATTGATCAGATCGAGTACTTTACAGCTGCAGCCTTGGACAGGCAGAAAGAAATTGATTGCAGTCAATTCAGCAGCAGATTGAACTGTATTGACTTGTCCCCTATTCGTGCAGACACGGAGCTTTGCTACCTTTTAATTACCACAGCTATCCCTTCTCAGTATCAATGGGATGGTTGGCTGTGTGTGGGGATCATATGGCCTTGAAGAAAGTCTCTGGAGGTGTGTAGAGACTGTTTTCTGACCAGTCAGGACCACGTGAAATAGGAGGACTGGTACTGGTTGACCAGTGAGGGAATCCCAGGGAGAGAAAGTTTTCTTTCCCCTGTTTACTCTTCCTGGAGGAGTTTCTTTCCCCTGTTTACTCTTCCTGGAGGAGTTTCTGTCACTGGGAGTGATCTATTTTCCCCAATGAAGGCCAGCCAGTTTCAAGAGAGTGACACTCTGCTGAAGGAAAGGCAGCCACAGGTGACATAAGGGTGCTGCTCCACAGAACTGGACACTGAGGAGTCTGTTCTCTAAGGTAACAATAATGACTTAATACAAGGCTTTTGAAGTCAACAATAACAAAGGGATTTGGAGTGGTAGCGTGTGTCCTCTGTTTTGCTAAGTAAGGTATGTGGTTTGGTTCTGATTTTTTTTTTTCCTTGTCTTTTGGGATTTTTTTTTTCTTGAACTGAACACGTGACAAGAAAGGTAGAGGTTCACCAGGCAGAAGCCACACTGTGACAAACATTGCTCGTTCCCTCTTGCTGCCTTTGGGCACAGGGAGGAGGGATGTGCTGCTGCTCTAGCAGCTGGCAAAGCCAGTCTCCTGTTTAACAAAGTCCTTTGGCCAAAGCCTAAATTCCCGCGTTGAGAAGAAAGAGCTGGGGTTTTTTTTGTGGTTCTTGCTTACATCTAGGGATCAGGAGAGACTGGGATATGTTCAGCTAATCCTTGTGGAAAACAAGATGTCTGTGATTGATTTTTCATGGAGCTGCTCAGGCTGCTTGCCCTGGATCCTGCTTCTGTCTCCGTCCGTGGGTTTGCTGGCTTCGCAGGCACCAGCACAGCGATTCCTCGCTATCATGCAAAGTGCAGTTGGTGCTTTTGAAAGGTGCAGGATTGGCAGCTTTAGAAGACTGAAATCCTCTGTTCATCTACTGAATGGATGCCAGTGGTACCAGCACTAGGAGTGAGAGAAGAGCAGTGATTCCAGCAGGGCTGGGGAATGACAGCTGTTTTAGCAAATTGAAAAGTAAAAAAATCAAACCAGAACAACAAAATGACTTCCCTTTAGGGTTAGATAAAATATTGCTATTTGATTTTTATTTTTTTAACCATTAAAACTACTCTAAGTAAGGCAACAGCATTAAAGGAAATTTCAAAAAAAAATAACTTTCAAGCTAGAGCTAAAAATCAACATTTTTAAGACAAGTGGGGAAAAAAGTCATCTCTCCCTTCTTCCCCCCTGTTCCCTTGTCCTACAAAGAGATCAGAAGTTCTGTGCAGTGTTCCGATGTGACTAAATACACCATTTTAGCCTCCTCCCTGCATCCTACGTCCAACACATTTCTCCCATCTCCAGGACCACCTAAGCCTAGACCTGACACTGTGAGGATGCTGACCCCAGGCTGGGTTTGTGCGCTACATGTCCAGACACTGGAAGCTGGGCTAAGACAATTCATTTTTACATGAACTATTAAAACACCACCAAGTGGTCGCAAATACAGGCTGCAGTTTCACTTGGAATCCAGACTGATGAACTACAGGTCTCTTTCCTAGACCTGTCCAAGTAACAGAGGGTGTTTTTCTTGCCTGACTGGGCAGGCAATGATGTAGGGATCCTGACTTAGTAGGTTCAGCCAAAAAAAAAAGGAAAGGGACTTCACCTTTTCAATGACCTGCCAAGGATAATAATTCTTTATTTAAATCTTGCAGCAGGCAAATGTACTGAGATGAGATGTTCAGTATGTGTATGCATGGCTATAGTTTTAACCCCTACCTTCCAAAAGGTATTTGCATGGAAATCATCCCTTGTCTTAACAAAAATCACAAACCCTCTAGACAAAATAAAATGTGTTCATCCCTGTACTCTAACTTCTGTGTTGGAGAGATGGGGTTGTTAACATTATCAGACCAAGAATATCTACTGACTCTTGCAGTCCACCCTGAAAGCCAGCACAGAGAGCAACTTTGGAAAGAGAAGCCTTTAGAAAGACCCCTCCTCTTTTCTTTGCAGCATCCCAAAGGGGAGAAGTGGATTCCAGCAGTTTACAACTCCCAGGGAGAGAATGTACTGTGATAATCTCCCCCAGTTCCTAGCTGTTAAAATAAATTCTTCCCATGTTAGTAAGACTCCCCTGAGGCCTCAGAAGAACAGGTGCTCACTTGACCCAAGTGTCACCTGCACCTAATATATCACATCAGCCTCAGGGAGCAGGGAGGGGGGTGGAAAATGCAGCCAAAGCTTTGCTCCCCATGCTCACAGAGGGGAGGCCTGGCTCAGCACAACCACAGATGGAGACCTGCGTGTGCGTTAGAAACTGCACAGAACACCCCTCTTGAGAGAGAGCGAGGGGCACAGGATTTGCTTATTGTGCCACTTAGCCCGTCTGCTGCCGTGCTCCAGTGATGAATGGTTCATTGGAAGGCTCGAAGGAATTGTGCAAGGCTCCTGTTTGTCCACTGCTATTTTTGAGGTGAGACATATATACTAAATGTCCTTCTACCAGGTGGCCATCCACTGACTTCTTGAAGAAGACCTCTGGATTCTTACGGCTTTATGTTGCATAGCTGGTACTGCTGATGGTGACCATGGAGATGGACAGCTTCCTCTGATTTTGCTGAATGAACATTTTCTTGCGAAACTCTCTTCCAAAGTGGAAGGAAGTCAAACAAAAACTTGTTTCAGGGAGTGTGTTCCTTCTTGCTGTAGAAAGTCTAAGGTCATCTAGTAACGACAACTCCTCTTCTGTCCTCTCTTACAGTAACCTTAAGGTGAAAAGTGTCGCTTGAAGTAATTAGAATGATGGCACATCCAGAAAAAAAAGGATGTCCAGGCCTGAATATATGATTCTATAGGTGTGGAGGCAATATTATGATGACAGCAATGGGACATGTCCTCTGTACACGTGGTTCTGGCTGCTCACTATTGGTTTCTGGAGGTGGGCTTAAAAAAGTAGTAAATCCTACCTCTTCTGAGGAAGTTGTTTGGGACAGAGAGGCTATAAACAGAAGTCAGAGGAGATTGCCCCTGATATTAATCAAGAAGAGATTGTAGAAGAGAGGGATGCCATTTTATCTGAATAATATCAAGACCCACGTTACATCCTTACAGCAGATGCTCCAAAGCCACAGCAGCCAGGTTTTTCAATGCCGGGCTTAAGGCATAGTTTACATTCTGATCTTGTTCACCACAACCCAAACTCAAGGAGCATACATGCTTAGGCTCTCATTTTTGTCCATATCTAATTACTTGTGCTAATTATTTAGTAGGTTATTAATTATTTTGCTAATTATTTAGCGACTGTATGTGACTGGTCATTCCAAATGATGTACAGCATGGGTTGATTTCACACTTCATGCTGTGTTTATGCCAAAGTCAAACAGGCTTATATTTTTTTCATGATTAGAGAGCAGTGCAGAGAGGTGATTCTGGAATAGTCATGCAACACAAGATTCCTGGGAGCCTCAGCTGGAATTTCTAAGTAGCCAGCATTCTTTGTGTTCATTTCTAGGCTGTGTGAAGCTGAACAGTCATGTTTTCCTGAACGCAGTGTTGCATGAGGACTTACATAAACTTTCCATGAGCCTCTAGCTGTGTTTAGGAGCCCCCATCTGATATGGAAATAAGTCATAAGGTCCTGTAGAAGTGAAGTGACCAATTCCTGCACAGTAATGATCAGCTTGTGAACAGTCCTGAGCCTCTTGTGAAAAGAGGACTCTGGGTTGTGATACTAATGGTTTTGCACAATAAAGATGCTTCAGAAAATTAATCTGTTCACGGAATACTCTGTCAGCAAAAGAATTTGTATATGGCCTGTAAATTCTTCGCCAAGCTCTAAGAATAACAAACTGCTTGCAGGAAAAAAACCTAGGGATGTACACAGAAACATGAGTAAATAGGAGTCACTGCATTTATTTGGGGTGAAATGGTGAGCAAATGGAAGCAGATAAGAAATACGCTGATGCTTTCAAAAGACTTGAGTTTTTCTGAGTGGCTGTTAGTAATTTACTGCCTCACTTCCCATGTCTTGGCTAATATTGATACTCATTCAAGGATGGACGTAGGTGCAAGGGAATGAGGTGGGAAAAGAAGAACAGAGAAGGGAAATGGCCTCGTGTCTGTGTCTGTCACCCTGGTGCACACTGAGAAACTGGGAGAGAGAGGACAGCCAGCTCCGGAATATGGGTGGAAAAGGCACAGAGAAACTCTTTCCTATGATTCTCATTTCGCTCCTGTTACAAAAGCACGAGAAAACCGCAGTCAGTTGTGAAGCTAAAAGTCCGTGTGTGTGTGTGTTGCCTTGCAGCAGACAAACTTTTCCTGAGGGCCACCTGTAGAGCAAAGCCTCTTCCCTGCAGCCATCTGGGAGTCATAGAGGCAGGCTGGGTATTGCTATTATTTATTTCTCTGTTTGCTGTAGCCAATTAAACAAAAGCTTACTCAGTCCATAAAGAGCAATAGCCTGGGGAGCGTGGGAGGGAGAAGCATCGCAAAGAGGCATTTTATCTTTGACACACGCTCCTGGGCAGAGGATTGAAGGTCAATGCGTACACATCGTACTGGGCTGATTACGGTGTTGACAGCCATTCACTTAGCTCTATGAAATTATCAATTGATCTGTGATTGCAGAATCTAATCAACGCTGACAAAATACAGCGGGTGGAAAAGCCAGTTGGGCCGGATTGTTCTTCTACATCTGACTTTGCAGGAGGGGTCTCTCCAGGAACCGAGCAGCTTCCTGGGATGGGGGTTAATGCCACTTTCCCTTTTACTGCTTGGTGGGAGGATGACCTTTGCTATCCGGTGCCCTGTTTCTTAGCTGACAGGTTGTGCTGTCCTTCTGAGGTGTTTTTATTCAAGGAGAACAAATTTGCTTGCCCGCTGCTAAAATGACATAGAATTGTGAACATATTAATGTTACGACGATGCTCACTTGGATTTGGCTCTGGGTGAAAGATTTGCATATCACAAAAGGAGTGATCTCTGGCAGTATTTTAAAGTAGTTAAAGATACCTGGATTTCAGCAATTCCATATCCCCAAGAAAGTAGTGCAAAGTTTATCTCATGACAGTAATTCTTAAAGCACCTTCAACAAACTTTACAGAAAAAGAAGCCACTACTTCTGAAAGGAGACAGCCCCTGGGAATGCTCAGCAGTGTTTGCTGGAGCTGGAGAACAGAGTCAGGAAAGAGAATGGAACGTTTGCAAGGGAAAATCTGAGAACTTGTATTATTTACAAAATTATGAAAAAATTGAGGCTTATTAAAGGCCGTCCTGACCAAATATGGAATAAAAGGCCTACATCTGTAATGTGCACTGTTACAATTTTAATGAAGTTATTATAAATCTCATAATTACTTTCTGAAACACTGAATTGCGGGTTTCATCATTTGGAAAGCTTGTCTTTTAGCTACTCACTTGATTCTTAAAGCTTTCAGTTTTCATAGCAGAAAAAAAAGTTAGAAAATACCTTTTGTGACTATTCTGAAGGTTCAGAAAATAGAAGTCATTCTCATTTTTTGCTTAAGTTACTAGTTTGGGACAGAAAGTACCTTACAATGATTGCAGAGAAAAATGTATGTTTTTTTGGTTTTTTTTTTAATGCTTGAACTTATCAGTCCTGAGCAACATGTAACTGGTGTCACTGCATGGATTTTCTCCTGGAGCTTTCTATTCTGAAAGCTGAACAGATCCGCTGTATCACCATTCTTTTTTTTTTTTTCTAGCAGGATATAACATTTTCTAGCTAGGTATACTATTTTCTGATCTGAGTACACAACATATCCCTTTCAACTCCTTTGCTCTGTCACTAGAAGTGCCATGGTCAGAGAAATTAGGCAGAAGTTAGGATCCAGTATCAAACAATCATTAATTAAAAGAATAATGGCCAAAAAAAAAAATGTTACTTCTACACTTCTGTGAGCATTCCTGCACACCTCAGCCTTCCAAAGCTGGTAAGCTTGACAAGATCCAGTACACCAGGTGGGGTGGTATTGATATTTTTAATTTTTTTTTTCCTGCTCTGACTAACCTTCAAAAGACAGAAAGAACATCCATTTAGAAGCTTTAGGAACATTCTCCTTGTTTCGTGTAGCAACTGCTGAAATTACTCCAGTGAAAAATCAGAAAAACATTGCCATTAGCTGCAGTACGAGAGCAATTCAGAATTCTTGTGAAGGCCAGGGCTCTGTTATACTAGGGGATGCTCAGACAAATAAGTAGAGACATACATAGTCTGAGGAGCTTCGTGTCTGAATACTTAAAGAGTCTGTGGAATCCAGAATATTCTAAAATGAAGAGTCTGTTCTCCAAGGTAACAATAATGACTCAAGAATACAAGGCTTTTAGAGTTACCAGTACTAAAGGGATTTGGAGTGCTGGAATGTGCCCTCTGTTTTGCTAAGTAAGGTTTGTAGGAAAAAAAGTATTAGCGAAAGGAGGTATGAATGGGTTTGGTTTTTTTTCCAAATGAAGGAAGTAATTCTGGTGTAATCAAAATGGAGCAAATAGACAAAACTTTGACATCATGGAGCTTCAGTAAGCTGAAGCTCTCTATATAGAGAGTTTATAATGACAACTCAGACCACAATAAAAGCCCTTCTCTGAAACAGAGAAGAAAAAAAAAAAGGGGGAGGGGAAAGGAGTTTCCCAGTCCCTTGCTCTACAAAAGTGAAGGTAACAGTTCAGAGTCATGCTGGGGGTTGCTCAAAGTGGTAAAGTTGTAATAATTGAAGTTGGTATGTGTGTTCAAACACCCGCCAGAGCAGTTTTCCACCTTCACAACCCGGTTTCTAAGCCTCTTTGGTACGCTACCACCAGTTGGCAGAAAATAGCTGTATCAGTTAAGTTCCGCTGTTTTACTTCCAAGAGCAAGGTTCTCAAAAGGCAGCAGAGAAACTAGAGATTATCCCATGCTCTCTCCTGATCCAACTGAGGTGGCTCTGGCAACCAAATGTATTTCCGCTCTCCCTTTAAAATGCTTTACAATTTAATAAAATGGAAAATCAAATTGGAAGAGAACGAAATGATTTTCATAAACATTGTTGTGGGCTAAGGGGTCCTTTGGATAATAGCACTTTTATCTCTGTTTTTGAATCTTCAGGCTGCCCTAAACACATGTAATAACAGTAAGTCATTCACAACATGCACATTCTTGCGGAATTACTGTATTAAACAACTGTGTTAAACTGGAGGAGAGCGAAGGTATATCTTTTTTTATTATCCCTGCAAACAGAACAAAAGCTGATTGGTAGAAGCTGGCCTTGCTGCTATGGATAGATAAGATCTAAGCCTATGGAGGTCAGCTCAGACAGTCATCATTTACTACTCAAAGGCGTTGTCCTGTGATCACACAAAAGTGCAGGTGGGGGAATGGAAATAAATGTTGAGATCTGGGGAGCCCTAGTGGTGTGAGGGGCTTTTTTTTAATGGCAGAGATTAATACTTAGAGATTACAGTCGAACTGGAGAGCCATGGGGATGAGATTTCCCTCTTAATCAGAAATGTTAAAACAAATCCTCAGTCAACAGTCTCTTCACAACCTGTGCTGTTACTAAGGTCAGGCTTTGGCTAGAACCGAAATGAGATTTTATCACCACAGCTGAGTTGCAGAACTGGAGAGCACTGAAGGAGCTGCTGATGATGGGGTGGTAGGATTATCTGCAGAGCCCCTCCCTCTCCTTGTCCTGTCCCAAGTCACTTCTACAATAAGTTGTCAGCAAGGGAAAGGACTGTGACTGTAGAGATGGGTGTGCTCCAGAAGCAAAATGTCATTCCCCAAGGCCAGCCCCTGCCTGGGATTTACAGAGTGGAGAGAGACAGAAATCAGGCTGCAGTCCCACTGTCTGCATTGACAGTGCACAGTGATTTTTTTTTATTTTTTTTTTCTCCTCCCACTTGCCCCTCTCCCTCCAGTATCATTTGATAGAACAGAGTGTCAAGCACAGGGGATGGGAGAAATGAGGAACCCATAAAGCTGATCCACAATGTCTTTTCCTACAAACTCTGCTTCAAGGAGTGCTCTGCTCAGTACTTGGGCAAAGACCTCAGGGACATCATGTGAGAAGTGAATAAGATCCAAGTCAGAGCTCCATACTCTGACCTTCTGGACTCATTTGCACATCCCACGGTGTCAGACTGAAAGTTTCTTTCTCTTTGTTTTTACTGTAAGCAAAATCCTGTGACTGGGAAGCTTTGTTGAAACAAAAACCTATTTTCCCGCAAAGTTTGGTGTCAAAAGACTGACATTTTGAATGAAAAACCGTTTCAACAGGGAATGTATATTGGCTTTTTTTTTTCTGTACATATTGCTTGGTTTGTATGTTTATAGCAAGAGCTAAGAAGGAACATTTTTGTCTCCTGTGAATATGGCCTGTTTGGGGAAACCATGGGTTTGATGGATTACTCTCAGAGCCCTCTGTTATTAGAGATATTTCCCCATTTGGACTTCAAGAGGTGGAAAAGTTTATCCTTAATAGCAGGAAGTAGATATATCATCATGTGGTGGAAATAGTTCCCCTCTATGTTGAGAAAACTTGGTAAAATTTTGGTGGAGGATAATTTTGATATTTTTTTTTTTTTTTGTAAAACCTTGACTAAAAGGCAGCCTAAAAATAAACACTGTCAGAGCTGAGGTGGTGAAAATGGGAACAAACAGCTGTCTCCAGGGCCTCTAGACTTCCTTTACACACAAAGCCACATTAGTTAATTCTTCACTTGTTTCTGATGTTATGCAGTCATGGATTTTGAAGCACTATGGACTGAAAACTTCCGTTAGGAGAAGGTTGATCCAGGGGTTAGGAAACAGGCTTGCTATTTTGGAAGCTAAATTTGCTGTCTGGACACATCTTTTCTATGTTACTTTACAGATAAGTCCCCTCAGTCTGTCAGGTTCTCATCTATAAAAATGATAAGAATATTTCCACCTTATCCTAAATGTGTTATGAAATGAATCTAGAAGATTGAGGCTTTCTGTCTCCCTGTATGCACACAGTCATGTACCTACACTTCCTCCCCTCTGTCCTCAGAGATGTTACTTCATTCTTACAGCAAATTCACAGCTTCTCTGAGGCAAAAGTGTTGGCTTGTCCCTGAACCTTCTTTTTCTCTTTGCTGTGCAAAATGACATTCTAAAGATAACACAAAATTCTGCCACCAGACATCAATCTCGCAGCGCTCTCTGTAGCTGAGGCATATCTTGGTTGAGTGCAGCTGTCAATAAGCTCGTCAAGAGGAGTTTGCCTGTCCACTAAAATTTGAATCAAGTGATACGTAGTATAACAAAGTGGGTCAAAAAACCATGAACCTTATGTTATAGTTGATATAAAATACGTAAGTAATGCTCAAATATTAATAAAATATGTATTATTAATATTATTATAATTTATATTTAAGTCTGAGAAGGAGCAATATGTTTTGCCCCTCAACTTAGGTGCTACTTTTCCTCTTCTATTGGTCTGTAACAAACTGATATTTCTTTCTGTGTGAAGAAAACAAAGCCTGAGATTAGAACTGGGCTGGGAAAGCTAACACCTATTCCAGCGATCCATGGGGCAGTTCTGATTAACGCACTGACAGCTCTTCCTTGAGTTTCCCAACCTGTAGAAGTAATATAGAAACAGTGTCTCATTAGAGTGAAGCTAAATTTAAGTACCCTCAGAGTAGAGGTGTTTGGAGGTGTGTGACACAGCTAAGTGTGCATCTGTGCACATTCTGACACAAACTACCCTTTCTCAGGAAAAGAGGCTGTAACAGAATCCTTTGCTCAGTCAGAGGATTTGAATCTCCTCACCTTCAGCATCACGGTCAGAACAACCCCATGTCCTAACATATTGCTCTTATAAAAGTCTAGGGAGTATCTCACCCTGTCACCCAAGGGAGCCTTGGGGTGCTGGGGCTACATAAACAGGATCACACACATCTGAGATCATCTTCTACACAATTCTCTGCCTACCATTTCACTAGTGAGTGCACCAATTGGGAGGTTTGCCTGTGGGTCTGACTAGAAATCCACTTGAAGTCAATAAGAGGCTTTTCCTTTCAGCAAGCAGGATTTGAACGTGATAGTTTGAGACTGCTTAGGCCTCACTGGGATGAAAGGTGCCGCGCCGAAATATAACATACAAGTGCCTTCCACACGTTCCTATTCACATGAATACAGGTACATCCACCTACTTCAGTACGCTGAAATGAATATCCACTATAAGAATAAAGCTTATCAAAGCCTAAACACAGCACAATCAGCCTTCTCTGTAGATGCAAAAACCTTCCTGAGCAGCAGCAAGAGGAATTAAACTCAACAGAGGAAGAGAGACTCATTAAAAAGAGTTAGAACAAATCAGTTATCAGCCGTTTAAAGAATAAACTTGTTAGAATAAACCTGTTAAATAAATCCTCTGCAAAGCTAATTAGGTTGGTGTTACACTGGCACAATGGCTCCCTTCTTCCATAGAAGACTTAATGATAGCATAAGCCTGTTAAAGGAATACACTAAGTGTACAATAAGCCAGCTATTTAAAGAATACCTCAGTCAGTTCATCCTCTAAATCTGACCTACCTCCGAATTGTCACTGTTGAGAAATATCTCCCAGGCTCCAAATGCCTATTGAAAAGCCAGGCCTGTGTGACTTGTTTGTGAGAGAGACATCCATGGATGTTCCCTTTTTCTAAACAAATAGACTGGTGATGGCTGTGGAACAGCTACATGATTGAGGGGTTTTTGTTTTCCTATCTCTCTGTGTTGTACTTGAGGTGCAGATTAGTCAACTGAACCTATTCTCAGAGCTTTAATGACAATATTGATCGACTATTGGTGAAGCAGCAAGGGAAAAAAAGAGAATAAAAATAATTACTTTTCCCCTATATAGTGGGTTTTGTCAGTGCATGGGTAAGGATGGATGATTTGGAGATTAAAGCCGTTTAACTGAGCCTTGATATATCTGCGTTTGTCTTCATTCTGCTTCTGGTTTTGTGTAAAACATCCTCTTTCTACATCCTTCTCATGAACAACAGGATGAACAACAGGGTGACTACTGTTTCCTTTTGATTTTACCTGTTGTGATACTGAAGTCTGTGAGGCAAGCCTTGTAACTTCCCTCAGGATGATATATCTACAAAGCCAAATGAGGCTTTGGTGGAGCGTGTTAGCATTCCCATGGTGGCTTAGTCTTGTTCATGTAGGTAACTGCAGGATTGAGTTGTAGATGCAAACCATGATGCTCTCACTACTAGCGTTTTCCACAAATACCTTAATATATTGCTACCATCGTGCCTTTGTGCTGCTGGGTGGGCAGCTGCATTTAGCTCAGTGCTGGCTTCTAGGTGAAAGTTACATAAACAATAATCCTGACAAGGTGAGGGCATTAGATTGGTGTTTTATTGCTTCTATCACATTGATGGAAGCAAAAGCAAAGAGGTGATCCCCTTGAGATTATGTGGCCATCCAGCAGCAGAGCCAAAAAAAGAATCCAGGTGTCTGAGTTGGTCCTGCACATTTTATGCAATAGATCACTCCCTCCAGAGGTGAACTGGGTGATTTTCCTCAAGAAACATGGGAAAAGTTAAATGCTGACTGGCTTGGAGGGCAATGATCTAAAACTAGCAGGGAAAGAAATGTTTATTTCTGGAGAAAGTGTCACAAGCGAAAGAAAAGCTTGAAAACAAGAGCTGAATAGTACATAAAGAAACACTTGACAGCCACAGTCCTTTAAGTTGCCTTGAATGTCTGTGTGCAGGATTCATTGCTGGAAACCAAAAAACAGTTTTGGCTCTAAAGACTGGAGTATGAATCTACTGTAACAGCACTGGGACACTGGGGATGACAGCGCCCTAGGGGAGAGATCTGGGCTGGTTCAAAGCCGCCATGGGCAAATGGATACCAAGAGGGGAAAAGATAGGAAATAAGAACCTGCGGGATCCCCTAGACTGAATTTCTGCCTCATGTTCAACCCACTCCTGAAGAAATGCAGCGAATTAAGTGTTTAGTATGGAAAGCTGGAACATGCTGGTACCGCAGCGTGTCTGAACAGCAGGAGGTGAAGAAGCATGTAGGCAAAGTTCATTGTTAGTAATATTACCATTAGCAGAGAAAAGTAGCAGCTGAGTTCAGGACTGCTTGGGGAGAGGTGTGCATACACAGAGTGAGTAGCAATCTTTGTTTTGGGAAGCATCCAAATAAAATAAACAAGATGGATTTTTTTTATATATATACACACTCTTTAACATGCTGCTTGGGAAAGTGTGGCATAAAAGCTACGTTTAAATAGTCTGGCAGCTGTGTTCCGCATTACACACTAAGATCTTGATTCTAGACATTTGGGTAGGGTTCACTATGGCTCGTTCTTGGTTTACCTTGGTGTGTCTGGAAACAGATTCCTGAATATTTTGATTTGTCTCTCCTGCTCTGACCGCTAACCAGAATAGCCTGAGAGGTTGTGTTTATGCAGAGAGTTTTTGTAAAGCACTTGGGCATATGCCTTTCAACATAGTTCCTGAAAATTGATCACATCAATTTTTTTCTTAACAAGATGAAAAGTCACTATTGTATGTAAGAAATAACATCGCTCAAGGCTTGTGGTTACTGTATGGTAACAATAACTCTACTTCTCAGGGTGCTGGTATGCACTAGCTATCAACCTTGTGACTCACTGCATACCTGAGGCAGTGCAGTTATCTCAGAGTAGCAGCACGCTCTAAAACATGTCATTCCTCAGTGATTCTAATTCAGATTTTCTCCCAAATAAATAATAGATGATACCCAGCAGGGGGGGGGGGGAAGGCAACAAAACAGCTACATCTTACTCCTCTTCCTGTAGTCAGTACTCACCAGGTATATTGGTTTGTCCAAAGCAACGGTGACAGTTCATTCTTACTTAGAGTGCTGTTGAAAAAAGTGCAATTTGAGTGTGAATCTGTTGTGAGGTGCTGGATTCCCTAACCTGGTGATTTGGATCCTTGGGCTCGAAGATGTAACTTACCCTCTTTGTTGTGTGGCAGATAGCCAGGTGGCTTGGCTGTGATCTGTATTCGAGATAAAAAAACAAACCCATTCTTTCTAGAAGCTGAAAAAAATTGCCCATTCAATTACAGTGTATCAGCATCAATTTAACAGTCATGCAGTCGAATGGGTGTACATGTTAGGAGAAGATTTTATGCCATGGGTGGTACCGTTGTTCTGTACCAACATCCGATTGTACAACCTTAACACGGCCCTGCTAGATGTGCACTGGCTTCTCTTGGATAATCAGAAAAGAAGCACTGACCCTCTAACTCTCATTGGCATGCTTCAGAATTAGCTTAGGCTATGGATGACAGTGGCTGTCCACTCCCTCCTGCAAACCCTGTTAATCAAGCTATGAGATCTTCCTCATCTGCTTCATAAACATCAGGAAATATCAGTGCCTCTCGCTCTGCCATCTCCTTTACAATGAACATTTTGGGGGCTCTGGGAGATATGAAACAGATGCAAGAGCATAGATGTGTTGGAGTGAAGAATAAGAAGAAAAAGCTCAATTGAACATTCCAGTCCCTGCATTTGACTGCACGCGGTTTTCATCTACCAACTTTCTTTTGAGTGGTCTGAAGTGGTGAGTGATTGTGGATAGAGGCAGAGTGAGGCTTGAAGCCTTCTGTGCAGTGTACAGTTCGTGATGGGTTGGGAGTTACAAGTAGTTCCCTTTCCTCTGTCTGTGAAAGCCTTAGTCCAAGTTCAGAAGGAAACTAAGCTGCAGGTGATGAATACTGATGACTTGTACTTGGTACCAGACAATAGTAACAATAGTGAATATGAAAGACTACTAATAAAGAAGATGGATTTGTGACTAAAATGGGAAAATCAGCAGATAGGGGTTCATTTGCTTGCTCTTCCACGCACCTCGGCAAGCTCCAGAGGAAAGCGTTTGACTCCTCTAGCTTAATCTCTCTAAAATGTAGGCATTTGGTCTAAGCTAGTGATTTGGTTCACTTTAGAGACAAGACAGAGAGCGATAATTTCAGAAGAAAATTAATCCCATGTCAAAGATAGTGTCTAAGATAACAGGAAGATTGCACCAGTAGAGTTAAAATTACAACTTTCTGTTAACTGGAGAGAATATTTAGACAAATACTTGATGCCGAATTCTTGGCATCTGTTCTAATTTTCCATGAATTCAATGGATCAAATCATTAATTTTACATCAGTTAGCCTTGGCCAGGAACCTTTGTTTCAGTGACAGTTGGGAATCAATCAGTTCTCACTGTTCTTTCTGCCCTCTACCTTTTCCTAGAACTGACTTTATAGTGGTTACTGTCTAATTTTAATCTTCAACGAGAGACAAACTACTGTTATTTCTTTCTTCATCTACTTCCTACCCAAGATCAGTTGGAAAAGTACTAAAAAAAGCTAATCAGAAAGCCAGATCTCAGGAGATTGGCAATCTCATTCTCCAACCCCGAGAAGCTCACGGTGCTCAGAACAAGCATTCTGAAAGGTGAGTGCCTAGGACAGCTGAAGATCAATTTTGAGACTGTGGCATTTCTTCCTTTGTTAGCAAGGAAGGGATTTATCTCAAAAGATATATTTGGGATATTTAATTTAGGAGCAGTGCAAAGATGGAGAAGCACCTACTTGGAAAGTTTGAGTTCTGATTCTTTCAGGCTTCTGCACTAAAGATGATTCTGTTTAATGCAGAGGAACCAGCTATCAGAAACTGCTTTCAGGAAAAATAAAAAAAAAAGGAAGAAAAAAAAAAGATAATTCCCAACTATTTCTTCCCATTCTTCTGGGACCTGCCAGCATTTTTGCTTGGCTTGGCAGGGGATTCCAGCCATGCTCAAACTTTGACTGCAAATCTTTAATTCTGTATTAGGAATGGTGGAAACAGTCTCCTTGCCTCAGCCCTGAGCATTGGGCCTGCTCCCAGACTGCTTCCTTCCTCCAGTAAAACAGCCTCCTATTTATTTGGTCCACCTTAACCTGTGGTGTGAACAGTGAGACACTCATCCATCTATTAAGGGATACCAACAGCAAATGAGTATGGTCAAGGCTTAGGAGCTGGGTATCTCTGCCATCAGCACAAAACAGTCTAAATAAGATCACTGCTTACTGTGATATTGTTTGCAAAGGAGAAAGAGGAAATGCATTTCACAAGAGACTGGGAGAGCACCAGAATATCAATACAATGCTCACAAAGCAAGTTTAATCCATTTTTAGCCGGTAATAAACAATGAAGTCTGCAAAACCTTGACAAGAATACATTCTGCAACCTCAAAGAGGGCAACACAACAGGATATGTGGCAAGAAAATGTTTGCTGGTAGCACGAGAAGAACTCAGAGTAGGGCCTGTTTATTTTCACCAGTTTGTGGGACACTGAAGTAATTTTTTTTTATAGAATTGCGGATAGAAATGAGGTATTCACCATATGCAGTTGGCACATACAGCTCTTTTCACACTGGATAATGACATTTTGTGCTGGCCTGTCTGGGACAGAGTTGATTTCCTTTATAGCAACTGATGTGGTTCTGTGTTCTAGGTTTGTGACCAAACCAACGCTGTTAACAGGCTGGTGTTTCAGGTGTTGCTGAACAGTATCTGCCCAGTATCAAGGCCTTCTCTCTTTCTCGCTCTGCTCCCCCAGTACCTAGATTGGGGGGAGCACAAGAGGTTGCGAGAGGACAAAACCAGGTGGATGACCTGAGTTAACCAAAGAGATGTTCCATGGCATATAACATCCTGCTCAGCCATAAAAAGGAAAAGAAAAAGGAAGATTTTTTGTTGGGTTAGCCGTCTTTTGCTTGTCAACCAGCCAAGCATTGGTCTGCCTATGGGAGGTGGTTAGTGGTTACCTTTGCATCACTGGTTTTGTTTCGTTGTCTTTTTCTCATCTTTTACTGCTCCTTCAGTTATTAACGTTTTTTTCTCTCAGCCTCTGAAATATGTGGCTTTTACTCATCCGCTGTTCTTCCCTTATCTTACTGGAGTCCAGGGTGGATGGGAGTGAGCCAGAGGCTGTGCAGTGTTTAGCTGAGTACTGCAGTTAACCCACACCCACAACACACTTGAAGCACACAGTGGAAACCCATTTGCTCACTTTTCTTTTGCCAGCTGCTATGGACACTTCTCCAGGCTTTCCAGATCTCTGTTTCATGTGATATCTTCCTAAACTTTTAATAGACAGTCCAAATTACTGTTTCCCCATTCTCCCCACCACCATACTTTTTTTTTTTTCCTGGTGCTTGCTCTCTTTATCCTTCATGGGTGTTTTGCTGTTCTCCTTCATATCCTCTCTTGATTGAACAGTTTTTATTTTCTTCATGGGAAGAATATTATAGGTTTTTTAAAAAAAATCTAAGCATTACTTTTAAGACAACTGTTGGAAGAGGGGAAAAAAGGTGAGGATTTGACATGCTAAAATTGTTAACGGCTCAAAAATAGTCCTTACTGGAAGAAGAAATAAAAATTCTTGTTCAATGGAGCTTTGCTGATTTGGGGTGAAGATCCAGGCTTTGTTCATTGCAGGGAGAAGGTGAGTTGAAATACCCAAGAATAAAAAAAAAGATCACTGAAAAGAGAAAGCTACTGAAGTGAAATAATTTTGTTTTTAAAAATGGCATCCAGAAACCTTATCTTTGACACATAAGAACAGACACATAGCTAAATATGCTGTAACCTGCTTAGGTTTCCAAAGCAGCAAATTAAACCAGTGGACTATGCAGTGAGTGTCCATTCAGATGAGCAAAGCTCATTGAACACAACAATACTGTAAGAGAACATGTTGAATACTCAATGCACCAAATAATCCTCTTTTGATCAGAGACAGTAAAAGCTTTTGGGAAAGAGGCAGCAATAGTGTGTGTATAAATTGAGGGGGGGAAAGAAAACATTCTGGGACAGGTAAACATGAGCAAAACTACTCTCTTTTCTTTATGTTTTCCTCTTATTATATTTTTATGATATTGATAGCGATTCTTACTTCCAAGCAGGACACTGATCCCAAAAGCTGATTGATTCTGAATTTCTTGATGCAGCTGCTACTTTGTAGAGAATATTTGAGTTGTTCTCTAGGTCTGTGAGACCTTTGGGTGCCTGAAAAGTATCATCTCATCTGTGTTCTCTGACTCCTTCTTCACAGGAATGTGAAATATGAGTCTGGGTGGTGCCAGGCCCTGCTAGACCCAATTGTACAATAGCCATCCTGGGTGTAGTGAGGACAGACACCCAGAATTGTTGTATTAGTTGAATCGGTAAATGCCATGTGATTACAACTCTTGTTCATGGAGCCTTTGCTTTGATTTCAAACAACCTCATGTAAGACAGAAGGATTCCTCTTCCACTTCTCATAAAGGCCAAGCGCACCCATGGAAGAACACACCAGTGATAACTCTAAACAGCAATTATTTGTTTTAAAAAATTGCTTTGCACTTGCATATGTTCTGTGTAAGACCTGATCCTTCAACCTTCTCTGCCCTGAAGCAAGCCATTCCTCTGTGGCCTTATACCAGGGGAATCACTTCAACCTTTCGTTTGAGCCAATGTGACAGACTCAGGGGTGGCTTACCAGGAAGTGTGCTTTGTGACTGAACAGTTCCTTGGAAAAAAACTAAAACTCAGAAGCTTTGGTACACTGTAACTGAGATAAGCTAAACTTTCAGTCCTATCGAAACAGCCTGGAGTTTAACCAAACAGCTGCTAATTCTGCTTAGGAAAGATTTGCTGAAGATTTAGCTTAAGACAGTGTTCTGTAGTCACAGGGGATGGGCAAGAGGAGGACAGAGTGTCCTTGCAGGCCAGAGAAGGGGAATGGAAGGGGAAGGCGTTTCCCATTGCCCTCCTTGCCCTATTTACCCTGCACAAAGTGGCTGCAGTTTTCCCCTTCTGTCAGCACAGCAGAGCTCAGCTCAGCTACTGACTGGCTTGTCTGAGGGATGCCTGCCTGGAAACCTCACACAATGACAGGAATTGTTAAACGCTCTTGCTGAGCTGTTGAGATTGCTCTGGGTGGGTCATGCCCTTGAGGCACCCCTGTCTTCATTCCCCATCTCAAACCTTCCCCGATCTCAACGGTGGGACTTTTCTCCTACCCTCCCGGGGCAGACCCAGCCCAGCAACCGGGCCGGGAGGCACCGGGAGCGCAGCTCGCCGCCTCCCGGGGCGGCTCGGCTCGGCTGTGGAGGCAGGGCCGAGCTGG
>VWZK01008996.1:1252010-1272721 GCA_013396935.1 Baryphthengus martii | reverse complement strand
AAAAAAAAAAGAAATTCAGCCAGTGAAACTTTCCACTAGAGCTGGTTCATAGACCATCACTCTGGAGAAGACCGTCTCTTCTCCTGCCCAGCCCACCTGTGTTCTGAGCCAAAACCATTCATCCTTTGTCTCTGCCAAGGCTCATCTGACATCCCACCATCTAGCATGCTTTGCACAGGTCTATTTGACCAGTATGGAGAGGTCTTGCTTTAAACTGACTCAGCCAACAAGACACTCTTGGCCATCCATCTCCCAAGGAAGGAGGAATCTGTGTGGTGCTGATGGACCTTCCTTTTCTACGTTAAATCCCAACACCTTCATGGATCAGCAGGCACTCAGCAGTTGGTGCCTGCCTGATATTCCATCTCTGGAGCCAACGGCACCCAGCTAACCAGAGGAGAGTGACCATGGAGTGGTCTGAGTGCCACTCAGTGCCATCAGCCCAGCATTCCTCTCTACTGCAGTCTGTGGGGAGCATGACAGCTGTGGTTGGTTGACCTGAGCTACATCCAGCTTGGGCATCAGTGCAGCTGAAGCAGGAGGAGTTCCAGCATAGGAAGATTATGAGGCAGGTGACTCTCCTTTGCTGAGGACCCAAGTGCCCTGGTTACGCTCCCCGTGTTGACAAAGACCAAGCTTTTGTGACACTGGGATAGACAGGCTCTATTTCACTGCCCAGAGTGGGTGAGACTCTGAAGATGTCATCCTGCCATGGCTCCAGGATTTTGTACCCCGTGTAGAGGTGCCTAATTATTAAGCTGTGTTTTCAGATAATGCCTTTGCTGTGCTTTAACGGCAACCAATTTTCTTTCTGGGTGTTTTGCTTTTTCTTCCTGCACTTGTAGTTATTTCTAACCTTTCCTCTTCAGCCTGCCTTATAATAATTTGCAAATTACAGGAGTCAAAGGTGGCAGAAACATCATCTTTTGCTGCTTTTCAGCACAAAGTGTCTTGAATCCACCTAAGCAAAACCAGCACTGACCACAGGCACCTTAGCACACCGTGACCTGCACACCAGGAGACCCTGTCCAGGCTCTCAGCGGGGAAGGAGTTAATATGTTTGTCTTGCACAAGTGAGATTGAAGCCAGACTGGGCTCAGCTGGAGAGAATCACTTTATCAGGAGAGGTTATGAGAACAAGAAACTCTTAAAAGACTCTCCAGGAGAGTGTAGAGCTGGTGGGGAGTTGTGTTGTTTGGACCTGGGAGCAGGCGCTTGTTGTGAAATCTCACGTTGATCTTTTCTGGGGGCAGATTTCAGTGCTTGGTGTTCACAGTTAAAGCTGGGTTTTTGAAGGTGGTGTCACAGAGAAGGGACTTAGCAAGTCATGCAGGACTTTTGATGTTGTTCTGGTTGGAGACAGCTGAAAACCTCCATGTTCTTCACACAACAGTACTCCCAAATCAGAAGTGTTGTTTCTATTTTTTTTTTTAATTATTTGATAAAATGTAAAGATATTTTTCAAAGCATTAAGTAAATGCTTGTGGTCTGGGTCAATGTGCAGGTTTCATTTAGAATCAACAAAGTGAAGGAAACATCTGGGATCTTGTAAATACCATTGGACTTTTATGTCTTAAACTTCTTCTTTCTTTTTGGTGTGGTTTGCATGAGATTAAAAAAAATCACTTCCTGAGTTT
Organism: Baryphthengus martii; assembly: GCA_013396935.1. Classification (NCBI taxonomy): domain Eukaryota; kingdom Metazoa; phylum Chordata; class Aves; order Coraciiformes; family Momotidae; genus Baryphthengus; species Baryphthengus martii. Next base: position 1,271,084 of record VWZK01008996.1, on the reverse strand, counting down.
AAGAGTCTGATCGAGCGAGCCGAAGGCTGCAGGCAGAGCACAGTCCAGATCACCAGCCTGATCGCTCCGTCCAGATGGACAACGCCGTCCCTTCATGGAGGACTCCAACACGCAGCCATTTCCCAGGGTGAGCACTGCTCCCTGAGCTTCCTACCAGGAAACCCACCATCCTATGATCTCTCCTTGCAGCTGCTCTTTAGTCACTTCGAAATGATCCTGTTTGATCTGTTGTCACATAAGACGATGGTCCCAGCATTTGAAAGCTGTCCCCAACCGTCTTCCAACCTCACCCTTCATACGTAGCCTCGGGCTCACAGGCCCTGGCCTTTGGATTGGGTTTGGGCTTAATTTCATGACAGTTTCTGACAGGTTTGCCACCACTATTCACTTCCCCCTCCTCCTTTTGCCTGACATGCCAAGAAAAAAAAAAAAAAGAAGCTTAGACATATTTTGCGGTTAAACCACTTTTTTTTTTTCATGTCGGCTGGTTCCCACTGGGCTGAAAAGCAATAAAAAGTCAGGAAGAAGCATGGGCTCCCCTCTCAGCTTTGTCATGTGGATGAATAGCACAGTAAAAAGCGCTGAATGCTATCGGTTAAAACGAACTGGCTGCTCTTCCAAGTACATTTTGCAACGCTCTGATGCAAAGGGGTGGGGGATCGGATGGTGAAAAACCTCTCCCAGAGATGGATCCTTTGTCGAGCTAAAGATTTTTGCATTAAAAAGAAATTCTGGTTATAATCACTCTGCCCGCAGCAACATTTGCTGTCCTCCCTCCCTCTGCCCTCACCCCCCTCACTTTTTTTGTGGCACTGAAATAAATCTCAAGGTAATGTAACGTGCAGCGAGGCTATCTGCCAGCATCTTGGAGGCTCTGTCAATAAGAGGCCCGGCAAGTAGCGGTGGAGTGCAAAGATCCTCTTATTATCTCGCCTCCCAGCCCTTCCTGGGCATTTCTCTCCCTTGTGTTTCTCATCAGGTCCCTGATCATGCTGATAAGGGGAAAAAAACGCAACAAAAACAAAGCAAAAATATGGAGGAACAAACTAAATGACAAGGCCTTGTACTATTTCACATTTTCACCTGGAAAATACTCCGGTCTGGAATGTTAATATCTAATTGCAGATAAAAGTAGACAAGCAATTGCTGGAGAATTTCCCATTAAGATTCTCAGATACTTAGAAATCGCTTCGTACTGGGGTTTTGATCTCCTATTGTCGAGGCAGCTGAAAGCAGCTCACTTCAGGAGAGAGCAGGTTCCATTGTGTAAGATCCCTTTCCAGCAGCGACAGCTGGACTGGAGCTTTCAATAAAATGGGTTTTTCTTTTCTCTCTCACTTTCTCTCCCCTTTTTCTCCCCTTCTTTTTTTTTTTTTAATGGTTTTTTTTTTTTATTAGAGTAAAGCCAACTTCTCAAAGCCCAAACCTTCCCAAAGAACATCTCCACCCTGATGCGATGGTTTAGCCTGGCCAAGAGGAATCTATGGTTAAACCCTCTTACAAGGAGAAAGAGACCTCAGAAGAGCAGGAGATTATCGGGGACTATCGAGTGCCTGGTGCTCGAGCCACCCCGATGACGTGGATGCTGTAAAGGCCAAGTCTCTGTCAGCTCCATCAAGAGCAGGGATTTGAATCTTGGTTCCTCACACACCCCCAGAGACCCCAACAACTGAGTGCTCTGGAGAGGTCAAGCTCGTCAGTCATCTCAGGTTCCAAATGGGATGGCATTTAGATTTGAAGCAGCTTTAGAGATTGGAAGAGCCATTTTCTACCCCAAACTACCCAGATCCTCTCCCTTCTTTTGTTCTTTTTTTTCAATTCTTACAGTTGAGGCTACATAACCACCAGCTTCTAAGACAGAAAGAGTCTCAGACAAGGGCAAAACTGTTGTTTTGTAGATGTTACCACTAGAGCTGTGGGTCTGGCTACAGACACTCTCCTGCCTGCATGAAGGGTAGCAGCTCTGGCCACCCTTAACCTCCAGCAGAAACTGAGAGCAGTGTGTCCCAGGAAGACAACAAGTCAGTCTCAGTGAAGAAGAATTTAATGCTTTTCCTTCCCATTTTTGTTCCCTTATCTAAACATAAATGTTCACAGATCTGCTTTCACTGGTGGGAAATTAAGGGTTGGGTTGTTCTTGTTTGGTTTTTTTGTTTGGTTTTTTTTTCTGGTAATTTCACTCTGGTCAGGTTTGGTAATGCTTCACTGGGAAATGTTGAGGAAAAATAATAGAATGGAGTTTTATCCCTTGGTATTCTCATAGGATATTTTTGTGCCATCCCATTTCACCGATCATTACACTGGACAGCCAGGACGAGTACATGACAGCCAGGACAGGAGGAGGGGAAAGGAGCTGACCCTTCCCTTGGCAGCTCTTGAAGAGGAGACACCGAAAAGGAGTGTAGTAGGAGCCTCAGCCACTGCTGAAGGAAATGCTCCACTGCAGAACCGTGGGCTGAAGGGACCTCTGAAGGATGCAAGTCAAGGTCAAAGCAGGTCTAACTTGGGTCAGGATGCTCAGAGCTCATCCAAATGAGCCATGATCACTTCCAGGGTTGGAGTTTCCTCCAAGCTCTCTTCAACCATCCTCATTGTAAAAGTTTTTCCTTGTATCTCATAGAAATTTCCCTTCTTGCTGCTTCTGACCGATGCCACTCATCTTTTGCTGTGAGAAGAGTTTGGCTCTGATTATGCTGAAATTCGAGCAGGAGGAAAGGTCTGACTTGTGGAACTTGGTGCTACAAAACCACCACAGAGGGCAAGGGCTCTGGAGGATTCAGAAAGTGATAGACAGATAGTGGACATCCATAGATAAGCGGATAAAATGCTTACAAGGGATATAATCCCTTCTGTTCCTGGTGATAAGCCAGCTGCTGACTGACAGAGGCAAGGAAGAAAACCTTCTGGGAAGATTATTCCAAATCTGGTGAATTTAAGCCATGGATACTTGCAGAACTGGTTGTGGCAATCTCAGAGTCATTAGTGGTTATCTCTGGAAGCACCAGGAGATTGGAAAGGGACAAAAAATGCCTAATTTTTAACAAGTATTTGGAATGTGGGCAGAAGTGGAGAACTACCGACCCAATGGTTTAACTTCAGTCCATGAAAAATCCTGATAGATAGGAACAGTATTTACAGGTATCTGGGAGGTGCCAAGGAGAGGAGTCTCAGTGACCATGGATTTGTCAAGGATACTCTTTTCAAAACACCTCTGTGACAAAATGAAGAAATGGACTGAAAAAAATAAGAGGTTGAGACTCAGCTGGGGCAGCCAGAAAGTAATATGCCTGGGGATGATGGACTGCACGGCTGAGCCAGGCTGCAGTTCAGCAGAAAAAGATCTAAGGTTTATTTTGTTCCGCTAAATGAACATGAGTTGGTGATATCAAGCTGGTACCAAACCGGCAAACATCATCGGGTTGTGTAAGGAGGCAGGTGACGCAGGGGACGGGCATTAATCCCAGGGACTGGTGACGCCACAGCGGAGCTCCGTGGCCAGAGGAGATACCACGTGGGCAGGAAGAGGTGGGAGAATGGGACAGAGATTGGGGGGAAGCAATAGGATTGATGAGAGTGGAAGAAATTATACAGACAGATGATAAGAAGCTGGGAGGAGTGGCTGACACACCAGAAGGCTGTGCTGCCATCCAGCGAGACCTGGACAGGCTGGAGAGCTGGGCAGAGAAAAACTTAATGAAATATAACAAGGGCAAGTGTAGGGTGTTGCATCTGGGCAGNGGTTGTGGAGTCTCCTTCTCTGGAGACATTCAAGACCCGCCTGGACACCTTCCTGTGTGATGTCATTTAGGTTCCTGCTCTGGCAGGGGAACTGGGCTTGATGATCCTTTGAGGTCCCTTCCAATCCCTAACATTCTGTGATTGTGTGATTCTGTGTGTCCCTAAGCACTAGGTCTACACTCCATTTGAATACCTCCAGGGATGGTGACTCCACCACTGCCCTGGGCAAGCTATTCTAATGTTTAATAAACCTTTCTGTGAAAAAATGTTTCCTAATGTCCAGTCTAAACCTTGCCTGGCACAGCTTGCATCCATTACCTCTGGTCCTGAAAATTCCCAAGGAAAAAAGTAGTCTAGAGTAGAAGGAAAGTGGAATATCAGTTTGAGTAATGCAAGGCTGGCCTGTAGAGCCAGTCTTGGAGGGAGAAGTTCATGGCAATTCCTTTTATACCTGAGTCTTGGATCAGACTGGAAAGCTTTAGCCAAACTCAATGCTTGAGAAAGGCACCTCAGAGAAGAAATTGCCAGATTTATCCAAGGATTAGTTTAGGATGTACCCAGGCTGTGCCTCCCTGGAAAGTGCCCTGCGTGGCCCCAGCCCCAGCGGCCGCACTCCCAGAGGAGAGCAGACAGGCTGGGAAAATTTTTAAATGAAAAGTTTTCCTTTTGTTGAATGGCTCCTGCTGCCTACGGAGGCCTGAGAGCAGGAGGAGGGAATGCCGGGGCTCTTGTCACCTGGGAGGTGACACAGTGGTGGTCTGCTAGGGTGGGATAACTGAGTCCTCACTCGTGTCAGCAACCTGGCTGCTCAGCAGCACTGGATGGGTAGGACAGAGAAGTTTGAGCAGAGAAGAGAGAACCCTTGTCCTCGAGTTCGTCTGCTGCTTTTTGGGGTCTTGGGTTTTGTTTTTAAGGAGAATCATCCTCCAGCACCACTCCTCACTGCACATCTCCCCGGTTTTCTGGGTCAGAAGGTGAAGAGACACAAGAGGAAGCACTCAACGGTCTGGCAGCAAGCCCAAAAGCAGCATCTCCACCAGGGAGCGGCAGATAGCAGGGAAAAGTCCTGTTGGATCATTCCAAATGGCCCCCCAAAGTCTGGACAGAGAAGCCTTCGGCTGCAAGCAATCTGCATAAAGCTGATCCATCCTGGAGACCCTCTTCAGTGAATGTCTGGGGGGAAATGACTGGGTTTTTACCTTTGCAGAACCATTGTTTGATAGAAAAATAGGATCACAGAGAGCTACTGTGAGATGGGCAGGAGCCCAGGAGAAGAGCAGAGAGAGGGCCCAGCCTTCCCCGGCTCCTCAGTCTGCTGGCAGGACCAGCGCCAGACAGCCCCGTGCTGCTTCCAAGAGCCAGGCAGCAGAAAATGATTCATGTCAAGCGAGCACAAAATGGTGTGCAGACAGTCAGCCTCCTATTGTCTGTGTCCTCGGATGGCTGCCAAGCTCTAGTGCCTTGGTGAAGGCAGGGGGAAGGAGCCTGGGTTGGTTGACATCTGCTCTGCTCAAGCTACAGCAGAGAAGGAGGATACAGGACAAGGTGCCGTTCTCCTTCCCTCCCATCTGTGGTTGTGCTGGAGAAGTCAGCAAACTCTTCCGTTCATCCTGAGAAGCTCTGGCCTCCAGGTAACGATTGGCCATCTCTGGTGATCCAGCAGATTGCACCACGCTTAAGTCTTGATCCCAGCTTCTGGCACTCCACCAAACCCACCAGGGGTGTTTGTAATCAGCTCTATAGCAGCATGAAATGCAGAAAAGAAAAGCTTTGGGGCTTGTGGGGACCTTCTCTCGTGCCATTAGGCTACTGAGAGTGAGGCAGAACTTGGTCTCACTTGGGAGTACGGTGGGAACCAGGAGGAACCTCTAGCAAGACTGAGAGAGAGAAGAGCATAAGGGTTTGTACGCTAATTAAGGCGATAATCTCCATACTGATGGAAAAAAAGGCTTATGTCTCTGTTAATGTATGCTAGCCTAACATATGCTAAGTCATCAAAAACATGCCATTTCAAAAATACCCAGCATGCCTGCAGCAAATATCAGCCTGTGTTATGCACACACTTCCCCACAGAACACTTTTAGTCTCATGCAAAGAAATCCAGGAAAGATTCTGCTTTCTGTCACCCAAGGGCAAGCCTCCGTATCCGAAGAGATAACATCCGGGGCTATAAAACACCGGCTGTGTTTGGCCAGACTCTAAAGGCCGTTTTTATGACTTCAATCTTAGTTTACTTTTCAATACTGTTATATTTTTTATCATTTTTTTGGCCATGTTTTGGAAACTATATAAGGATTGGCTATTGGAACGCGCAGCTTTGTGCAAAATATTTAATCAAAGCCCTTAATTGCAAGCTGTAAATGTAGTCCTGGTGACAGATTGTAAAGCCAGAAACCATTTGGTCAACCCAAGAGTGTTTCAGCAAAAAAAAAGGAAAAAAAAAAAAAAAAAGTAGCATATTGGACAGTATTTCAGAACAGACATGAGTTTTATTGCAAGAAATCCTCCCCTACCCTGGGCAGTTCATCCCCTACCCTGGGCAGTTTTAAGACACAATTTCTCAGGGTGCTAGGACATCTCATTTAAACTTTTTACATCAAAGGTTAGATCAGATGATCCTTGAGGTCCCTTCCAACCTGGTACTCTATGATTCTATGAAATTAAACCATTCAGAATATGTAGGAAAAAGAGGAATGTAGGGATATGTTAGCGTATGATAAAAACCAGACTTCTTTCCTTTTTTTTTTTTCGTGTTGGAAAAGAATATCTCATCTGATATATTATTCTTACTGAAAGTAATTTTGTCTATAAACACGTTCAAGACTTCAAACAAAACCAAACCAGGGACTGGAAAACAGGCTCTGGAAGATGTTCCCTACTCCTGTTCAACTCATGTTTCCTCTTGTTGCCGTAAAGCTTGGGTGATTCCTTAAACATTCGAGATGACAAGCTCCTCTTGAGAGGTGCAGTTGCAAGCGTTGTGCATCTGTGTTCACAACATCCCCTCCTCTCTGCATTTAGTACATGACTGGTGAGATGCTTTCTCTACCACACAGCAAGGTCAGGTGCTGCTGCAGTCGGTTCCTGCTACGGCAGGAGCTGAAGCAGAGAGTATTTATATTAATTGGGGAATTAGTTATCTGTCAAGAGGCGCCTCACTAAACGCTCTTAAGAAAAAAAGACAATAACTTCTTTAATGACTGCTCAAGTTTAAAGGCACTCTTTAAGAATTAATGAAATTAAGAAGGGTATTTGGAGAGCTGGAAGACTTTTAGACATAGAAGTAAGGTTGTTTGGACTTCCTGGAAAGAGAATTTCAGTTACCATTAAACCCCGATGAAACCAGAAGAATGACTCAGAAAATTGACTGAATAAAAGAAAAACTCTTCAGATGCTCTGAGAATTTCCCCCAGCAAGAACAAAGGCAATCAGAAGCGTACCGCACAGGCATTCAGCAGATTACATATTCATGAGCCGAAGACATTGCCAGGTCCTTCCCCCAATGAAGGGATGACAGCAGCCAATTTTATATCGAACGTCACATTGCCCTTTCTGAGAAGCAACGAGATCAAGATGGGTCTAAAAACTCTGAATTGAGCTGAAAGCCATGTATGGTTTTAAACTAAAAGAGGAAGATTTAGACTGGAGAGAAGGAGGAAATTCTTTACACTGAAGGTGGTGAGAGCCTGGCCCAGGTTGCCCAGAGAGGTGGTCACTGCCCCATCCCTGGAACCATTCCAGGGGAGGTTGGACGGGGCTCTGAGCAACCTGCTCTAGTTGCAGATGTCTCTGCTCCCTGCAGAGGGGTTGGACTCGATGAGCTTGAAAGGTGCCTTGAACCCAAACCATTCCGTGGTTCTATTTGTCCCACCCTTTGCTCCGGGGTCCTGGCAGGCTGGGTGTGCAGGCAGGACAACTGAGCAGAGTGAAGCGCAAGAAGGACCGGCCGCAGCATGGTCTCTGCCCAGACGTATTTTCACAGATCACGCGAAGCCATAAAGTAGCATCACAACATTTTATTTGCCTTTTGGAGCTGATTTAAGGGGATATCAAATTGCTTTTATAATTCACGATATCGAGAGCTTCTCCAGTAAACACCAAATTGGTCAGAAATGTTTTCTTGCAATGAAGAGACCAGCTAAATTTGTGTCACGGGGCAGGAGAGTGTGATTTTATTCAGATATAAGAACTTTGATATTCTTTGATATGCCTTTCTTAAGGCTCATCTTGCTATGGTTTCTTTTGAGTAAGTGACTTAATATTTGCACTGGCTTCATAGGGTTTACTTAAGATTATTCCCATTTCTCATTACTAGTTGTTTAGATTATCCTTGATATACCAAAATAGGATTTACAAGACTGTCCCCCCTACATATAGACAAGCCACGTCCGCATCTTGTTTTTTTATCTACCATTAAAACAAGATTACAACTCATTTCAGGAAAGAGGTACTTAGATCCCCTCCAAGGGTAAATTCACTCTTGCCATATATAATCTCTGTTACAAAGTCTCCTCAGAGAGAAGTACAGAGGAAAGTGTAACTGGAATAATCATCATTTATTGCTTACGATCTCCTTTGGTTCGGAGTTAGCTTTCGCTTTCTCTGGCAATAAAATAGCCACAAGTCATTCACAAAAACTGTTTGTTCTTTATTGAGATGACTTTTGAGGATGGGGTGAATAGTGGTATCACACCTTTGACCTGCCATGAAAAGCAATTTTAAAGATGAGACCCTCCTTGTGCATCTTGCTTTTCACTTTCAGCAGATCCTGAGGCAAAGCCCAGTGATGGGAGACAGCACATCTAGTCTGGACCAGCCATAAAAGTCCTTTCATCCTTCACCTGAGTAAAGGGGATATTCAGCACCTACAGCTTAATAAACCTTCCCTTGCCATGGGGGTGAGTGTCAAAGTGTAACAGCACTTCCCATGATGGTGGGACCCTCAGATTCACAGGACGATACCACCCAGAGCTCCAGGTGTAGGCAAAGCCGCAGAGACCCTTCCAAAGCCTTGCTGTGCCCCGTTATGGGAATGATTGGTCCTTAGGAACAATTAGTCTCCTCCTTCACTGGAGACAGAATTATGGACATTATCTACTAAGGAGATACACCTGCACCCTTCCCTATGGTGTCAGGGCTAGGAGGGCTCTAACAACCTGACCAGCTCCACCTGCCCCCAGTTATCACCAGCTGTATTTAAGCCCAGACCCAGGACTTGAGTCTCCTCTGGGCTGTGGATTGTGCTCTCTGGACTTTTTGTTGTTAGTTGGTTGGGTTTTTTTCCACTCTGTGCAAACCATCTGACCAGGACTCTTTTGCTATGCTCATCTTCCTTAAGCCATGAGGTCTACCAGGAGGACCATCTGATCTCACTTTCTGGGATGCGTGTGGCAGGAAAAATCTTGGTCACAGCCGTTTCTCAACCTGTTGGCCACTGTGGCAGCAGCAACAGCAGTGAGAGGTGATCACCACAGAATGGTTTGGGTTTTTATGTATATGCTTGAAGATGTTCAGAGGAGAAAACCATTGTAAACTGAGAGCTTATGCAAGACCCTGCTTGTGCCTGGCTGCTTTCCTCTCTCTTTGTGCTCCCTTGGCTCTGATGCTTTTCCTGGAGCTTCTGACAGAGCTGGTCCTTGGAGAAAGCTGCTGCTCCAACACCCCAGAGCCTCTGTATTCACCGAGGAGGACCACACATACCCTGGCAAAGTGAGTCACCAGCATCTCCCTACAGCTTCCAGCCAGAGCAGGAGTGAGGTAGGAAGACTCTGCAGCTCCCGGCTCCGTGCTGTTTGCTTTGCCGCGCTGCGAAGGGTCTGCAAATATTCCCTTTGGTGCTCAGGAGTGACTGAGCGAAAGGGCACACTAGGGCAGGGGCTGCTGTTTGCTTCGTGCTTGTAGATGAGACCTGTGCTGAGGCGCGGGATGAAGAGCCGGGGAATTGCAGAGATCTGAGCTCCCGGTTTGTGCATCACATCATATTTCTATAAGATGCCAACAGAGGGCATCCGCTGCCAGACACCAGCCAGGCGGCTGCCGCTGCAGCCCCTCTGCCTGCCCTCGGACACATCCCAGGGCTTTTTAACCCTCTCCCACTTGGCTTAAGCTTTGGCAGAGGTTTTAAGCAGGTGGACTCCTTCGGTGGGTATTTTCACTTTCCTTTAGAGAAAGGAGAAGGGGGTGGGGGAAAGAACAGCAGCAATTCACAGCTGCAGTCTCTTGGTTGAGGTAAGACTCTGATAATTAGTGTCTAAGGGTGGTCTTCACGCAGCCAGGTTCAAAGCGAAGGTGGATGCTCTGTTGTCCTGTGCAGCTGGAAACAAAATCAGGAGTCTTGCTGTGATGGTGTCACAGGAGAGCAGATTTCATGACAAATGTCCTGGCTTGGGTGGATTTAAATAGTGAGTTTTATTTATAGGTGTTTATTCTTGACATTTAATCTCCTTGTTTCATGTCTCTCATGAACAGTCAAAAAGAAATCGAACTTCTAAAGCCTGCTGCTCTCCTCTGGTAAATATATATTGATGTGTGGACTGTGGAACAGGCTTACTCTGAGCACAGTGTCACTCTTATTTTCTTAAGATCCCACACCAAAACATTTGAGATGTTCAAAGGCCAGGCAGCTTATCCAATGGTGAGCTCATGAATCCAGTTTTGACTGGGGCAGCAAAGGTCCTGTGGCAAAGGCTGGCATTATGGCTCGTGTGAGGGTTAGGGATGGAAGAATCCCTATCAGCTGCTTCCTCCCTGCATACAAAACCAGCAGAAGGGTAATGGGTGCAGGAACTGGGGAATTGTTCCTCGAAGTGGGCTAGAAACAAGGGTTGGTCTTAGCTGGATGAGGGCTTGGGTGTAAAGGGATGATTCCAAGGGATAAATGGAAATAAGGACAGAGCACAATACAGATTTTCTGCTCCCCTTAGTCATTTGTTTCTTTTGAATCTGCCTGGGTGGAGTGTGACCTCTTTGAGATACTGCTGAACCTCAGCAGAGAGGGGGTTGGTGACTGTTGGGCTCCCAGAAATACATTCTATTCCAGAGTTTCCAGCTGCTTTGCACATAGAATGGGGCAAATGCCAAAAAAACAGTCAGGATAGCTGGTAGGCCTGGCTGAGATAGTCATCTGTGTTTAAGAAGGACCTGTGTCTGCCTTAAACTAAAGCTGATCCAAGCTGTGCCGTGTCTAGCCTGGCCCAGTGGTATCTGGTTTGGGTCAGGTTTAACTATTGGTGTGGGAAAATACACCTTTTACCTTCCAAAAAGTGCGCATGTTTTCACTGGTGCAGCTTGAAATACATGAACATGATCTTCTCAGGAAAGGTATTTGCTTGCCCTGATTATTTAAGCAGGGTTTCCCAACTGGCCACCAAAAAACCCCGTCTGCTCTGCACATGTAGGTCATCTCTACTTCCTATTATACATTGAATAAGGGCCAGAAACCTACAGCCAAATTTGATTGATGGTCTGCCATAGAGATTTAAGAAATTTATGATTTGATTAATCCATCCCATATATCTTTTTCTTTATTACCGGTAATTCCTGCCATACATCATTGCTTTCTGAGCAGTAATTTGGCTGCCTGATGCATGCCAATGTTTCCTAAGGGTTAAGTTCTATGGTGCACCAACCAGACAATGAAGTGTTGTCATCTGCTGGTTAAATATGTATTCAGCAGTACTGGAGTCTGACTTCCCCAATAGATTTGTTCTGGTTTACCAAGTGAGTATGTATTTAGGACACGTAGTAGGCGCAGAGCAACGTTATAGGGGGGGAGATGGTTGGAAGAGATCTTTGCGAAACACACTGATACTCTAGGTGACCAAAGCTTGTAGAAAACAAACAGGCATCTGCAGTGCTCCTAAAAATATATGCTGAGCCTATAGACAGTTCTTATGCAGGGGAACTGCCTGGTGACAGTCTTTACTAGCAGGGTGAGGAGCCTTGGCAGCAGGGCTGGCTGCTGAGAACTGGTCCCTGCTGGCAATCTTTGTTTTCTCTCAGAGGGAGGTGGGGGTTTGGCACAGGGCAGGAAAAGCAAATCAACTAATTAACTCAATGAGGGAATAAAAAAAATAACATACCTCAGATTGAATGAGGATGTGACCTGAGACTGTAGATGCATCTGCTGCTAGTAAACATGTTTTCTGGGGTTTTTCTGTAAAGCTATCGACATTTTAAAATGATCAGAATATTTCAGAGCATATTTAACAAGACAGAAATACTGGATTTCAATACTGTCAACTCCATAAAGCAGAAGGCGGGTCCTAAATTATCTTCAAAATCATAACAATTTAAAAACTGGAATATTTTCTAATTTGCCTTCTGTTTTCCCAGCTACTCTAGGTCACCCAACTCACCTCCTCCCCTGGGAGCAGGCCTTTGAGGAGAAGGAGAGGGGTGATTCTGGTTGTGCTGGGGGAAGCAGCAAGCGCACACCTGAGAGCCCTGGAGCACATTCCCTGTGCAGGATCCAGCTGTGTGAGCCTCTGCCTGGCCCTGCTGCGGCTGCCAGAGGGGGCTGGGGGACTCCTCTGCTCAGCCCCTGCAGTTCTTGGCCTCTGCTGATGTGAGGATGCCAATTAGCAGGAGCCCCAGTTTCATTTTGCAGTGAGGACCTCCTGCCTGCTCAGGGACTGGTGAGAGCGGAGCGTGGTTTCATCCAGCAGCCTTTAATAATGCCTCAGCTCTGTCAAGCTGCCCACAATTGCAGCCAGCCACCTCTTTCAGAAAAGCCCTGCATCTTCATTACCTTCCCCTCGAGCCATCTGGTCCCTCAACCTGACCTTTTTAAAAAAGATTGGTTAAAAAAACTGGAGCAGTTCCTGAACAGAAGACCTTGTGTGTCATGTTGGAGCCCAGAGCAAATTTTTATGTCCGAGCTGTAAAACCTTGAAAATAAAGATTTATAATTGAGATTCTGGCTGAAGCAGAGTGAACAGAGATGGTCTAATTAAATTCTATGGTGGATATAATTAACCCATTTATTCATGTATTACCCTTTATACAGCTGATGCAGGCTACACCATCACCATTTGTTTATGAAGGCCCTGTTACCTGGCTGCTTGGCTTGGGCTGCACGGCAGCCAGGCCCAGGGTGATGCTCTGGAGGGGCTGGTGGTTTGGTACCAGCAGGTCTGATCTGATGGATGCTTTTTGAGAAACCAGCCCAGCTCTTGCATGAGTTGGTTGAGAAGGAGCAGAGTGGAAAGCAAAAAGGCTCTGGGTTCTGCTTTGGACTCTTGGGCTGAGCTGATGGGTGAGTTTGATCAAGTGTGGTGGTGCTTTGGGAGAAAAGGGGGTTTTATTGTGTTTGTTTTTTATTAGAGCAGAGCGGCTCTTTGTCGTACGCACCTGGTACGGTGCCACTGACTTCGTGCTGTGTGCTATTGAGGGCTGCTGCAATAGCCACACTGACGTGTGCATTTCTGCTTTCTCTCCTCCATAGTTCAGTGTGGAAATGGCACTTGCAAGCCTGTAACACAGATAACTACTCACACATCCTTTGGGAGAGCCTCATCTGACTAAAAGCCCGTCTGGCTTTTCCAGAACGGAGCTGTTTCTTTTCACCAAAGACTCATTTTTGCTTCACTTTCTTGCAGCTATCGCAAGATAAAAAAACAATGAATCAACCAGAGATTATTTTTCATGAAAGTTTAATCAGGTGCTGTCCCCTTCCTGCGCCTGTGTGAGCAAACCTTGATGAGCATGTAGGGCTTGAACGTGGAGTAAAAACCATCTGCTTGAGAGAGAAGAAGTGGAGGAAAAAATCCTTTGCTCGCTGGCATATCTGTGTCCGGGCAGAGTGTCCTGCTGCAGATGCACCGTCTGCAGTTTAGCCTCTGGGTCCCTCAGGCCCATCCATCTCCAGCAGTGAAAGCCAATACCTCACCCACCGCTCTCCCCTCTCCTTCCCCTCCCCTCGCTGCTCCTTAATATTTCATGCATCAAAGAAGTTTCACTTGTAATGCAAAAACTGATTAATTAAGTAGAGTGCAAGAGTTATGTGCATTTAAAGTTTCTTTCATCTCAGGAAGGAGAGGAGCCATGCTGGAGGCTGTTGCTGCTCATGTAAGTGTCGAAGGGCAAGCAGTGATAGAGTGGCTACTGGGGGCGGGAAGGGACAGCCTCCTTCCCTGAACTTTGGCTCAAGCAACAGGCTACTTTCCAGATGTCCTCCTTCCTCCTTCAGTGTACTCATTAGGCTGGCCCTGGCAACGGGCCTCTTTGGGGAGGGGGATTGTAGCAAAGCACTTGCCTGGCTCCAGGCACTGAAGTAAGGGCTCGACTTAAGATTTGTGAAGTCCCTTTTCAGCACAGCTTTGGTCCTGTACATGCCTAGCACACTGCTGATAGCAGGTGCAGGTACCATCCGGCTAAAACCGCAGCGTGCTCCGGGGTGAGTTGTAAAGAGGGAGGTAGTGCAGGGTGAGTAAATCACTGCTTGTATTTTAGAGACATGGGTTAGTGGTGACCTGGCAATGCTGGGTTAATGGTTGCACTTGATGATCTTGAAAGTCTCTTCCAACCAGAATGATTCTACCATTCTATTTGGGAAGGGAGGAGGAAATTTAGCTAGTCCTGTCTGCAAAAACCAGGGAAGCTAAAGTTGCAAAGTGTCCCCTCGGGGTGCTTAGCTGGAAGTGGTCAGGAAGCTCCTAGCTCGATGCCTGTGTTGGAAAGCCAACATCTGCAGCTCTGAGCACGGCGAGGGGTCTGTTAGCTCACGATTAACCTAGAAGCAAGAACATCACCTACTGAATTGCAAAGGACACTTTGTGCAGCCCCTTGCGTGCTCGCTCTCTCCCAGGAGGTGTTTCTCTGAATTGCTGACCCAGCCTGTCTCTTGCTTGGCTTGTGGGAGCTGACAAAAGCACAGCTTGAGCAACGTGGTCGTCGACCACAGCCAGGTACCATATGGCTGCGGACCAGCCTTCGTACGCCGCGGCTTTGGAACAAAATTAATTTTGTGGTGTTTCCTTCAGTATATTAAAAAACCTTTTCCACTTCTTTAGCGGGGTTATTGATGCTGGTGTGAGTCTTGCAGGGTGAAATACAAGCCTCTGATTACATCATAGCTGCGTGACTGACTTTCTCCTCCGCTTGCTAGCAGTAGGATTGGCGATATGCATTAGACATAAATTGTTCTCTGTGTTGTAAATACATAGTGCATTTTAATGATTGCTGCTGGATGTACATAACTTTGGTAATAGGGCCAATTGAAAACCACTTCAGAAAGCTGCTATTGATATCTTTGCAATAACCTCCTCCTCTGCGCCAGCTGATAAAAGATGCATTAGTTCTGGGTGTCCAGAAATCCAGCTCTCGGGATTGAAAGCCGAAGAGTGCTTCATCTGTGACCCTTTAAATGAGAATGACTCTCTTTTTTTCCACCCCTTCCGTATCCTTTTTAAACCTAGTATTGCTATTTTAAGCATTTTCCAGCAAAATGTCTGCACAAAGTTCTCCACAGAGGCACAAAATCATGAGTTTGCCTGAATCCCACATGGGGTATTGTCACAGAGAAGAAAATAACCCTGGGGTTGAGCTGCTCTGCTTGGGAATAAGAAATAAATTGAAGAGCGTCTCAAAGTTCCTCCTCAAAAAATATCCACTCAGGTGAAAATCAGGAATGAATGTAGGCAGATGCAGACATAAGGGAGGCAGAGTTCAGGGAAGCCAAGGTTCCTGGCTCACATGACATGCAACATATGTTCTGCCTACTCGCAGAGGCTGCTCTAACTGATAACAGCCCACTATTGCTGCTCAACGGTGGAGAAACTCCCAGCTCCTGCTGAGAATATCTCTGCTTTTTGTACCAAAACCTCCATGCCTGGGACTGTTGCTGATAGGATTTCCACAGCCATCGCTGTCTCTTTTTATCTATTGTGGTAACAACTAATTCTTTTCTTGAGTTTCTGTATGTAAGAGAGGGTAGAAACCCCGAGGGTAGAAAATAGAAGGGATTTGTCCCCAAACTGCACAGTCAGTCAGCAGCCGAGGTGAGAATGGAGCTGGTGTCTCCTGACAACCCGTCGGATCCCCTACCCGCCCCATCACACCCTACCCAGATGGGTCCTGTCACTGTAATGTGTTTTCACTTGTAAGATGATTTCCATTTTCATCTCGGAGTTTTTGCTGGGAACGGCAGTTTTTGCTCGTTTCTTGGCCCCAGTGCCATTGAAATTGATGGTCAGGCAAATGCCGACTTCCCTGAGGAAAAGCTGCATCTGTGACGAATAGGAAAAAGCTATCAAAAAATGAACTTCTGTAAGAAGAGAAATCTCAGTTATGGGCTGTGCAATTGGCCTGAAAAGCCACACTTGGGATGGATTTAAAGTATCCCCAAATTAGCAAATTTAAGCACACTTCTCTAAGTGTTCCTCCAATATTTTGCTAGCAAGCGAAACTTTCTCAGGGTGATTTGCTTTGCCCTGTTTGTGCCATCTCCTTTTCTGTTGAATGCGGATGGGGGTGGGGGGGTGTAATAAACACCCCTCAGTTGTAAAACAGGACTAGCGTGTTTCGTTTCCCTGTGAAATATTATGGGTGGTTTTCAAACAGTGAAGTTTTGTGTTTGGCTCAGTTCTTCGGCACTAAAAAGCAGATGGACTCCTTCTCTCCCAAAAACAAGAATGGAGATTTGCATGTACACCAGGAAGGGTCTTGGCTAAGTTGAAACTGAGTGTTCCCATTTAAAGGCGGTGGTTTGCAAGAACGTCCCCCTTTTCATTGTGTCCATGTTTGCACCCAAAGACTTGCAAAAGTTTCAGTGTGCTTCTCGGGAGGTAGTTTTTAGCAGTACTTGATGAATACAAACAGCAAGGAAAAATAGGATTGAATGATTTAAGTAGAGCTGCTCGGACCTTTGGGTAGGGGCACAAACCAGAAAAACCCTCAAGGTCCCTCCCAGCCCTATTTCTGATATCTCAGGATGTGCCCAGAGTCAGTGNCGTCCCCCTTTTCATTGTGTCCATGTTTGCACCCAAAGACTTGCAAAAGTTTCAGTGTGCTTCTCGGGAGGTAGTTTTTAGCAGTACTTGATGAATACAAACAGCAAGGAAAAATAGGATTGAATGATTTAAGTAGAGCTGCTCGGACCTTTGGGTAGGGGCACAAACCAGAAAAACCCTCAAGGTCCCTCCCAGCCCTATTTCTAATATCTCAGGATATGCCCAGAGTCAGTGAGCAGTAAAGCAGGCTTTTGAAAATATAGAGTCATGGAATGGTTTGGGTGGGAAGGGACCTTTCAAGCTCATCTAGTCCAACCCCCTGCAGGGAGCAGGGACATCTGGAGCAGGTTACTCAGAGCCCCATCCAACCTCCCCTGGAATGGTTCCAGGGATGGGGCAGCGACCACCCCTCTGGGTAACCTGTTCCACATGTTTCCTGATTGTTACTTTCTAGCTCTAAACCCTGAAAAACATTCACTTCACTGCTTGATAACACCTGCTAGATCAGAGAAAATCTGTGTACGTGTGTCCTCCCCTCCAGTTCAGCCAGATCTCCAACAAAACTGAAGAAATCTCCCCACCCCAAAGCACACTGCCCAGAGCTGTGATGGCAGTAGGTATCTCTGGATCCCATTCCTACCCTGAGGACAACCCCTTGCCAAAATCCTCTGGTACTCTGACAGCAAACAAAAAGAGTCTACTTTTAGCTCACGCAGAGTTGTGCAGCAAGCAGCCACAAGGAGATCTAAGTAACAGAGATGGGGCCTTAAACAGAAATAGGTATTCTTCTCTTTTAGGATTTCCAGTCCTAAAAAAAAAAAAATACAAAAAATGTGCTTCACTTCTTACACATTCTCTACTAGTGTGTAATTTTGTGTATCTATGCAGTATTGTTTCCTTGCTCTTTTTGCCTGGAAGAATTCTCAAAACTAGGAAAAAGAAATCGGCACACACCCTGCTAATGCCTGGGAATTAGTCCATGTACTGACAACAGCCTAAGCCAGTCCCAAATCTATCTTTTTCCTATTTAAAAAAAAAAAAAAAAGAGAGAGGAGTGGCGGAAACTCTTTCTTCTATTACAGTTTTCCCAACTAACAGCTGACATTTAGGACTGCGTTTTTCTTTTAGGTTTTTTTTCCAGCATGCCTGAAAACTTCATCCCTCCCTGTTAGAGCAGGGGTCTCACATTAAACGTTTTGGATCTAGTTGCCTGTTTGCTGGTGAGATGCTTTTTTTATTTCTCTCTATTCCTGTAGCTAGAAATAGGTGCTGGGCTCACACTGACGCTCTCCTGGTGGAGGCTGCAGTTTGTTCAGACTGAGCTGAAGCTGTGACCGCTCCTGGAGCGGGGATGGGCCCCCAGGAGTGGAGCTCAAGCTGTTTGTTTGCTGCATTTCACATTCTTTGCCATCCTGCCCTTGCTGTGGTTTTAACATTTGATGACCCAGGTATCTCGGAAGGCTGTTTTGCTTCAATAGGCATGCAATGAATTGATCTTAATTAGCTTGTGGAAATAATATAAGCCTGAGCATTAAGCGTGCTTTGTTAGGGTTTTGACATCTTCTTTTATATGTACATCTACAAATAAAATCAGGTAGATTAGCAGTCACTGGGAAATTGTTGTTGTGAGTCACTGACTCATAACCACCGTAGGCTGCCTCTCCTTGTCTCAGTTAGTCATGCCCTGCTGTGGGCAGGAGTTCATGGGGCTCTGGGGCTGGGGTTAACTGCCTGTTTCGCCTGGAGGGACAGGGTTTGCCTCCAAACTCATCCCTGCCTGTCCAGCTTCCCTGTTTGAAGACCCACTTGACTCCGTCGTGACTCCAGGCAGAGCTTGAGCCAAACCAGTAGTAGTGGAGTTCACCCGGTTTGTCTTCAAGCACCAAATCCAGCCCTCAGGTGGCACCGGGGCACCCGTGTGATGGATGGATATTGGAATCTGTGATCCCACCTCAGCATCATTTATTCCTCTGGCTCTCATTTAAACGCCGTCTGTTAAAGACCGGGTCAAAAATCTTTGCTGTAAGTCACCAGTTTGTCTCCTGCGGGCTTGTCATTGCAAACCATCTTCGTATGCCCTGGACACTGGAGGTGCCTATTCACTTATGAAAGGGTAATAACTAATAAAAGCTCTCGGGAAACCGATTTCTGTGCTGCTGCCCAGAAGGAAGGAGCAGCTGAGCAGCAATCAGCAGGACGGGGTATGTGTGTGTGGAGGCAGACGTGGAGGGGAAAGCCGGATTTTGTGAGTAACGAGCGGCAGGTGTGGTGTGCACAGGGCAGCGGCGACCTGAGGGCAACCAAAGAGCAGAGGAGGATGGGGTCCGAGGGAGGGCAAGGGGGCAACCCGGCCGTGGGAGCCGACGCGCCGGTGCCGAGCCGGACG